>JBCIKM010049025.1:0-15583 GCA_039654465.1 Melibe viridis
TCTCTCTCTCTCTCTCTCTCTCTCTCTCTCTCTCTCTCTCTCTCTCTCTCTCTCTCTCTCTCTCTCTCCCCCTCTCTATCTCTCTCTCCCTCCAATTATAATTAATGTTTTCCTCTATTCACACAAATTCTTCCTTATCATTGGTGAAAGTTGATGTTGTAAAGTATTTATTTTCATAGATCATACTCTTTGAACTCCCAAAATTTCCTTTTATTTTTTCAGTGTGAAATGTGTTATTGATGAGGCTGAAAGCCTTTTCACAACAGACATTGAAACCTTGCTTTCTGCTGTGGACACAGTGGTAAATTTCTTTCATCTTCATTTATAATAAAAGTAGATATGATGTCAATCGTACTCTTTGGGCTTTATGTATATTCTTCACACTGACACTATCATAGATCAAATGCAGAAACTGAAAGGCAATGTGTCAAAGTGGTGATGCAATATTACTGCATTCTTTTCAATCCTCAACAGCTCTCTTGATCACACCTAGGCTAAAGCCAACCCACCCCACCCCCTCTTTATTTATTTTTTCTTTTTTTTTTTTTTGCTTTGTTTTGTTTGATTTTCCTCTTTTCTTATCATCATTATTGTGACACTGGAAAGAGTTAGGTCACCAAGATGTAGCACTTATTCAATTGTATAATGTGAATAGATAAATTATAAGTAGTTAAATTTCTCCTCTACAGCATCCTGAGGTGGAGCTGATAACTCAGCATCTGAAAAGTTTTAAGGCTCAATTTGGAGAAGGTGTCAAGTCTTTGTTGTTCTTGATAACAAGGGTTGCAAAGGAAGTGCAACAACTGGAGCAGCAGGTACTATTTTGTAGTTGGAAACATAGATTTCCTTCAATCTCCAAACTAAAGCTGAATGATAGCGTACAAAAAATTGGTGATAAAATCTTTTCTTTCTGTCCCTCACTGGACTAATTTCTGACCAAATAATGAAGCTTCAGTGAAAACAAGGAATATAATGTCCGGGTTCCAAAAGTTACGCCATCTTTATTTCTCAACAGGACTCCCTCCCTCCTCAAAACAGAAAATTGATGCTACCTTGACATATGATATCAATATTGATAAGTAGTGAACATGTACATTCTCGTAACAATTACACAGCGTTAGCTGTAATTGAAATAGGCTGGAACAGCTGATTTTAGCTGTTCTACAATCCAGTGTCTATACTTTGCTTGTAATTATTCATTTAACATTATAATTCATTGAAACAGGGTAGCCATGAGATTTACATTTGTTTTGTTGTGTAAAACTGATTCATCCATCTGATTTTTCAGGGTGTCAGTCATGAGATGTCATTAAGCATCATGCAAGATGCTGTTCAACAGCTTTCCAATAGAGTCAGTGAAATAAGAATTCCTGTTGTGGAAAATTCACCTATTTTCTCATCGATTTCAAAACCTGACAAAGTGGACAAAGTCAGTGTGGATGGCCTAAGGAAGGGGCTGTTTTCAATGCAATGTTTTAAACTTGAACCAAGTGACGACAATTTTAGCACAGCTGAGTGCGAAAACAAAGATTCCGTTTTAGACTATGCAAAATGTTCGAGTTATGATGAGAAGCAAAGTGCCAAGATGTCTTCATCTCGACCTAAAGAGGACTGTCACAAAGTCCTGTCTCCTGTCCATGAAATGAGTCGTGAGCTCCTTGGTCCTGAAGAAGCCTTGAATGGTTTAGACGAGATTGCATCTCCAAGTCCCCAGAATTCTGCTCTTGTTCAGGAAACAGACGTGATTCACCTTAGGATGAACAATGTGCATGGGACAGAGCAAGAGCTTGAGGATATTGAGTGGTATTTTGATAGAACCAAAGACCCTATTTCTGGAGAAAGGTTTGTTGGAGGATTAAACAATTCAAACATTTTTAAAAGGAAAGAGCATGTTGTTGATGATGAACCTGATGTCCTTCATGCTGCATTCTCTCCTTATGACGGGAAAATGATCACACTAGGCAATGGTTGCACCACTTTACCTCCATTGTGTGACAATGCCAAGAATGATTCAGATTTTGATGACTGCTTTGATGAGATTGACAGCAGAAAATTAGTAAGAAATATTTTGGAAATAAAACAGGATGAGTTAGACATGTTTGGAATCTCAGCTCATTGTTTATCAAATGGCAATAGTGATCACAGCATACCTCATAATTTTCAAAATCAAAACAGTGGTAAAGATGTTGACAAAGACATTTCATACTTTCCCAAAAAGAAACATGAAGAATATTTTGATGAATTTGAACTATCCTTTAATCCAGCCTATTCTGAGAAAGAAGATGTTCTTAAAGGGATCTCATGCAACCCTGTATCCTTGAAAAGCAAAACAGAAACAGATGTGCTTCATGATAATTCAGATTTGACTCCTTTGGTGACAAACAATAATAGTAAATCTGGAGAAGAACCTTTACAAAATATTTCATACAAGTGCAAGGATCCAGTCTTGGATGATTCAATGAATGAAGTTGTAAAATTATCAGAAATATCTAAATTGAATTCTTTTCTTAAACAGCATGGCCTTCAAAAGACTCCAAACTTTGAGGAAGTCAACAGATTATCAAGACATAATATTAAGAGAAATGAGCCTGAAAAAGAAAATGAAAGCACTTTGTTTTCAAAGTCTGTTGTGGGATTTAGTGTCCTTACACCTCAATCCAATGAACGGTATGAGCAAATTTATTCAGATGGAAATAACAGGAATGATTGTGATAAAAAATCAGATGTTAGTTCAGATATTTCTGATCCCAGCAAAATATTAATGCACAAGCAGGTTAGAAGAAGTGTGTCAGAACTTTATCAAATTAATGCTTTACTCAGTCGCATTTCATCACAAACTTTGTCAACTAAAACGGAAGGCATACGAATATCAAGTAGATATATGCATAACCAGGACAGCTTCCAGAACAAAAACACAGACTTTAACTCGGGTTGTAATTTTCGACAAGAGGAGGAAGATATTCACTTCAATCAAAATGAATCTAGCAATGATGAAACCGTGTTGAAAGTTGATTCTAAAAGTTGCAATATTGAAAATGACAGCTCTTCTATTTCAATTTGCAATGTTCTCAAAGCTGGAGCAGACTTGGTCAAAGAATTGCGTATTCCTGCAGATGTTAGCCTGTTGTCCAGGGGGTCAGGGGAATTGATGGGGCTCGTTAGTCAAGTCTACTGTCTTCAAAGGGAAAACAGGGAGAAGGATCAGCATCAAGAAAGGTAACCTTCTGTGATTTGCTTATAAAGTAGGTCATAAAAGTAATTTATTTTTTATTTTGCAGCCTTGGTGCCCATAAGTTTATGAGAGAATTTTTCCCTTTATTTTTCACTATCAAGATACGGTAGGGGACAGTCAGCTTAGATTATAATTTTCAAATCATATCTGCTTCTTAAGCAATTAAATTTTGGTAAATTAAGCAAGCAATTTTACCTTTCACATGCTAGACGGCCAAGATTTGTGTTGTGTGTAACCTACCATATTAAGACCATCTAGCCGCTTGAAGTGCTGGAACTGTAGGTTGTTTTCAAAAGTAAATCATTGACTTTGCAAACTCAACAAAGGGAAGATTCTGTAATGCCATGAGCAGAGTTGTCTCACAGGACTTTTCAGTGTGTCTCTTTCCCAATTCAATTATTTAACGAAAGATCTGTGTGAGTGGTCCTCGACGACTTCACTCTTGGGCAATTCACTGTCCTTTTGTTAATTAAAATTTAATAGAATCATCAAAAATACACATTGAAAACTTTTGTGAGATGACTCAACTCTGCTTGTGGCATCAACTGTTGTCCATTATTCCTAGACAATAATTAAATTTATTGAAATTGGAGTATTTGTATCAAGAGTATTTTCATT
This sequence comes from Melibe viridis, assembly GCA_039654465.1. NCBI lineage: Eukaryota > Metazoa > Mollusca > Gastropoda > Nudibranchia > Dendronotidae > Melibe > Melibe viridis. The sequence goes on from JBCIKM010049025.1 coordinate 3,851, forward strand.
TGCTTCATTTAGGGCTTGGTGTAGAAAGGAACTCTTTGCAGAGATTTATATTTCTAGATTTATGAAAATTCAGAATTGTCAAAATTATAAATTTTTTCTTAGAGCCATTTTTGTCAAAAATGTTACATAGTAATTGCAACATTTATTTTCTTACAATCTGAAGGCTTGATTTGAGAAAGTTCAACTGTGTATGGAACCGATCTTCAAACTGTCACAAGAAAGTTGTGAATGGCTTGGTAATTAGGGGCAATTCTTGCATCATGGAAAAAATCCAAACATCACCTGGTAGAAAAACTCTAGTAAGTGTAAAATTCTTTCATACGTTAACTCATTGTTTCTGTCTTTGAGTCTCATTTAACAATTATGAAGCAAAAGGCCTTGAAGTAAGTCCTTGCTTCATAAAGTTCGGAAACCAAAATGAAATTAATCAAATGCTGTCTGAATACCTTAAAAGTCTCTCTTTTGAAGCTCAGAGCAAATGTGAATTTATTCCAATAACCATTATTCAACTGGAAATAAATGGTTCATCTCATCTTCTAATCTAATATTTCAGGGACTTTTAAAAAATATTTTACAGTCTTGTAAATAGATTGATTATCACTGAAAAGTATTGTTTTCCAATGTTTAAAGAAATTGGGAAGGAATTCACAATTACTTTAGAGTCTGTACAAGCCCCACGCCTTTGTTTTTTTGGAAAGTGTGCCCACACACTCCTAGTCCTTAACACCCGCCCGTTTATTAAATTTGGTTATATTTTTTTTCTTTCATACATCTTTTAAGCTATAGATGATTTTTTTTCATTCAAATCGTTGCTGTCCAAAAAAACCCCGTAATATGTCAATTTTTTTCAAATATGTTTTATTCGCTTTACCACAAGTATTTCCCTTTGCAGATCTTACTCCCTTGGTGCTGTAGTTTTGTTTTCCTTCTATTTAAACTTTAAAAATATGTAATATGTTATTGTGTCAGTCCGAATAATCGTGGTTTTTGCTCCTCCTATAAAGTAGTGTTTTTGACATGCTACAGTTTTCCAGGGTGACGACAAAATAGTGTTGTGTTTTAATTCATGTCCCTTCTTACTGTGATGCTCTTTTGTTTTTAAATGAAAAGCAGATGAAGTGATTAAAGTTAGGTAACAAATTCATTGCCGATGCCTCTATCAAAATTGGTGAAATGAATGAATGTGCAGTCCCTCCCTACCCCCACGGGTTGTTTATTCATTTCTAGAAAATGTGCCTCCTCCTCCCCTTCCCCCATTCCTGCCTTTTTTTATTCACACACCCTCTTTTATTCGAGACCCCTGAGTATGGCCATAAATACATGATAAGCCTTGGGGTAAAGATCACAGCCAGGTTGTGGAGATTCTGTCTTTTTCAGACTTGTTCAACTTTGGGCTAATGATGAATCACTGTTTGTCATTAATTATCAGTGTTAATTTTTAACAGCCTATATGTTTTTCTAAAAATCAATTGTTACAGCTTGTGAATGGAGATTTGAAATCCAGCTTTGTGCATAAAGGATGGAAACCCACAGTTGACAAAAAGATGGTTGTTGAATCATCTCTTGATTTCTTCCCCTTGGATAAAGAACGCAAGTGGGCGCTACAAGTGCTGCATACTTTGAAAAAGGTGATGATTATTTAAGATTATAAGTTTTTTGTGAGTGCAGTTGTATGATTAAAAACTTTTGTTGCCTGATTCACTCTTCTTCATGTTATTTGACTCTTTTCATGGTGTTTAAAACTACCTCTCTTTTACACTGAATCTATCATCTCACTTTTTCTCCTTTTCTGTGATGTCCTGTTTTTGTTGTCTTGTTTGCAACTCAGTGATCATCCCTTATTGCATGGATTTTGGTACATAACTGCTGGGTCACAAGTTAAACATACTATGTACTTTAGTACCCAAAGGGGGGTAAAAGATCCTGGGTCTTTCTTAATCTTTTTTGTCATTGACTAAAATCTAATTTAAAATTGAATAAAGTTGCACAGAGGGAAATTAAATGTTACGCTTACCCTATGGAATTGTCATATATCTTATAATGTACCATTTGTGAGTACATGTGTGTATGTGTGAGAGAGAGAGAGAGAGAGAGTTGTTAAATCCAAAGCAAATTACCTTCATTGGACAATAAAGAAAATTATTGTTATCACTATTATTATTATTATTATTATTAACTGCAGTGTTTAGAAGGGACATAGATGAGCTGGCTGTGGACTGAATTGTGTGATAAAGAAAGTAAATGAATGGGAAAGCTATGTCTGGGCTTCAACCGGTGTCCTTTTCAAATTTCCAAATTTATTTAAGTTATTCTTTTGTTTAGATAGAAGACCAAAAATATGCTCCCAAATGTTGTTGCTGAAGGGAACTTTGGATGAGTGACCAACAAGAACTAAAAACCAATTTCCGTAAAAAGCTGCTTCATACATGAGCTGCAGGGTCGATGGTTGGAGAAAAAAGGCACAGGTTATAGTCCAAAAATTACAGTAATAACCCTTTAATTGGCTCAATACAAATATATCATTACAGTACATATTGTTAAAGCTTGACAAATAAATTATTTTGTCATCAATTCAAATTTGTGTGATTTGCTGCTATTTTTCATCTCAAAGCTCAACGTTACTGCTCTGATTGTGAAAGGGAGAGAGTTGTTAAATCCAAAGCAAATTACCTTCATTGGACAATAAAGAAAATTATTGTTATCACTATTATTATTATTATTATTATTAACTGCAGTGTTTAGAAGGGACATAGATGAGCTGGCTGTGGACTGAATTGTGTGATAAAGAAAGTAAATGAATGGGAAAGCTATGTCTGGGCTTCAACCGGTGTCCTTTTCAAATTTCCAAATTTATTTAAGTTATTCTTTTGTTTAGATAGAAGACCAAAAATATGCTCCCAAATGTTGTTGCTGAAGGGAACTTTGGATGAGTGACCAACAAGAACTAAAAACCAATTTCCGTAAAAAGCTGCTTCATACATGAGCTGCAGGGTCGATGGTTGGAGAAAAAAGGCACAGGTTATAGTCCAAAAATTACAGTAATAACCCTTTAATTGGCTCAATACAAATATATCATTACAGTACATATTGTTAAAGCTTGACAAATAAATTATTTTGTCATCAATTCAAATTTGTGTGATTTGCTGCTATTTTTCATCTCAAAGCTCAACGTTACTGCTCTGATTGTGAAAGGAAGAGTATCTGACTTATTGCTTGACCTTTTGTCTCATGAGGACATCATCGTTCTTCCAAATGTGCCATTTCACATCCTGGAAAAAATAAACCATGCACATGGAATTAAACCCATAATATACATCCAAGATGCTGAAGAGGTAGGATTTTTTACTCTACCGTTATAAAATATTATTTGTCTTTTATTGGAGTTTCTTTGGTTTAATTTTTTCCAATATGGTCTTGAAGTAAAGTCAATATCCATGCTTTTTAGCTGGTTTTATATACAGCTTTGTAAAGAGAAGCTTTATGAATGATGGGAATGAGAGACCTATCCTTCGGATCATACCAACCCATATTCCCACTGCTATCACTTGCAGCAATGTTTGCAGTTTAGTTTTTTAAGTTAATTTTCCAACGCCCATCTCCATTCTGGCCTCTCAGCCACAGACAACTTCGTCTCTCTTTGTCTTGTATTCTAGAATGAGTTGCATTAGTGCTAGTTCCCTCATCGGGGTCAAAATCACACAAATATTCATGATCTGAGGGGTTAGAATTCTCATCCCAACTGTCTGCTCAGTCAGCAATTGGATCAACAATAATTTTAGGGTCATATTACAGAGAAATTGAACTTCAAATGGAATTGAAAGCAAATGAGGAATCCACAAATAGAGTTGAGGACATTCTGGTTTTGTATTTTAACATGTGAATGTGTTAAAGTAGTTTTGTATACCCATTCCAAGTATACATGTAGCCCAGAGTCTGGATAAAAAGAATTAACGATGCTGACAAAGAGTAGTCTGGTAAAATATTAATCGCTTGATGCTGAATAGGGAGTGTGAAGGATATGTGCCGTGAAAATCTAAATTTAGTTGGGTGTGGGGGGGGGGGGGGGGGGGGGGGGGGGGGGGGGGGGGGGGGGGGGCCCCCCCCCCCCCCCCCCCCCCCCGAGTCAACAGGGTTACGTCGAAGTTTTTATATTTTATCCTCCCTAGAGTGATGTTTGCCACCTTCATTTTGAACCTTTGGATGGGTCATGGATGGATCATGATGAAGATGCACATTTTGTACTCATATCAAACATTCTGGAGATACAGGTAGGCCTATAGATCTAGTTGGAAGCTTCTGTAGCATAGGCGCTACTAAATTGATTCTGAATGTCTTGCAGTTGGTGTTTCAATGCATTCTTTGAATGTGAGACCTTTCATACCTTTGAACTCTTGAAATTATGTTGTTATTCCTTTGAAAATCTGTTAAATATGCTCGGTTATCTTTTCTTTTATTTCAGGCATGTTATAGATCTGGCACAATATTTTTTTTGTGTGTCTCCAATGCTAGGAATATCTTTCAAACACATGAAGGAATCAGTCTCTTTAAAAATTTCCAGAAGCGAGTGAGATGTGCTGGTTGTCAGTCTAAATTAAAAAAAAACAAAAAACAGTATATGAGAAAAGTTCTCAATCATTACTATATTTATTTATAAGCAAGATACTTTTCATATCTCAAATAACCTAGGCTTCATGACAGTGCACGCTTCCATCAGCATCATTCTGCTGTGTGTGGCTATCTGCACAGTGCCAAATGCTATAAATGATTATTTTAAAGAGGATGTCAAGCAATTTTTATCCATAAAATCTGTTTAGAAAAGTAAATGGGCTGCTTTAACGATATTTGGATGATCTAATTTCCAGCAAAGAACATTGAACTTTATAATTACCCAGTGTATGTGTAGGAAAATAAATGGGAAACAGTTTAGGCACAATGCCGCGGTGAGCCAAAGCCATAGAAAGAAAGAAAAAAAACCCCAGGAAGTCATCAGTTCATGTGTATGCAACTGGGCTGGAGTGTTTTAAGTTTTAGCACAATGTTATGTAAAATGGTCAGGGGTTTTGGGGAAAGGAGCTGGACAAATAAAATGCTGTTATTATTCAATCATTGATTGATACTCACCCTCAAGTAGATCTTCATATTTGTATGGCCTTTGTAGAGTCTCTCCAGTTTCATTCATTCCTTTTGTAAATATGCTTAATTTTTGTCACCTTGATAAAATTATCGGGAGGTAAAGCAATTTGATTTTTAATTCATGAACCAAGCAGTCAATCTGACTGCAATGTTGGGCAAAAAAAATTAGACTTCTAAAGACACAAATCAGTCTCATTAAAGCTTATATTTCTATCCTTTCTAAATATATATACATTTAAATTTTTTTTTTACTTTCAGACAATTGTCCTCCAGTCACCTTGTTTACTGGCTTGCCAAACAGAGGATGAAAAAGTATGGAAATGTTTCCATAGATTGGGAAATGCCTTGAAGGATGGATTTGTTTTACCAGGTCATGGTTCCACTGAGCTCTGGTGTGAACGGCAAATCAGACAAATGACTGAGGATGATTCAGGTTTGTGAAATGAAATGATGATTTTGAAGGGTTCTCTTGTCTGAAATTTAAAAAACACAAACCAGTATTTAAATTTGCTCATATGACCAGAGCCTCCTCTCCAGAGGGATGAGTCAGGCTATGTAAGCGTACAATATTATCACTCCTTATTGTTGATAAACCATTTGAAAAGTCACTATTTGCAAGGTTAAGAGGTCCATTACCTTGACCATTCAGTGGTAATATCAATACCAACGATTGTCAAGGTAAGCTTGACTCGGTGTCTCTTTCTAGTGGTAAAAATATATAATTAGCCTTTGCTCTTGTTTCAGAAACCATCCTATTGTCGATTAGAACTATAGAGTTAAACTACCAGAGCAGTTGTGGACAGATGGGGGAGGTTGCAAGGTTGTTAACACAAGAAAATAACTCGCTACACACCATATAAAACTTGTTATGTTGTTGTTATATCGCTTTATATCTTAAATGTTAATCTCTTTTTTTTTTTGTCCCACAGGTGTCAATGAATCATTCTCTGATGTCCGTATACAAAAGTCATTTGTCCTGCAAGCATTTGCAGATGTCTTTCAAGACTACAAGTCTGTTGTTGATAGAAATTCTGAATCAATTGGTCACAACACGTCTAATCCTAAGTACAATAGTTCAGTCTCTCACCCCTCTGGAATACCTCCTCCATGCTTTCCAAAGTCCCAACAAACCACCAGCACAAAGTTCTCAACTTCAGCGAGTTGTGTTTCCCCTGTGTGTGGTAGCTTGAATTTTGGAGAGACTGTTTCAGCCTCTGCTCCTTGTGATAACCAGAGTTACCCTACCTCAAAAAAGAACTCTCTATCTCATGAATATCTCTCACTTAATGACATCCAATCCAGCCTGAATTGCCTTCTTCATTACGACACCTACTGCAGTAAAGTGGCAGCCTGGAAGTCAGCCCTTGATTTGGTGAAGGTATTGTTTAGTTTGGATTCTCTCATTATCACAGGAGCTTCCGCGTCCAATTTGGGTGTTGGTGAGATCTTGTTGTAGAAGTATTGAATGTTTGCTTGGAATTAAATGAATTGGGGTGTGCTTTATTTAATTTGAAGGATTTTGGTACAACAGTTTTGTAGACTTTATTTTTCTGAATGGATCCAGAACTTTTCCATGCAGCAGTGTGTGAAAAGGTTGGGCACTGAAATTTTCAATAGATACGCAATTTGGTGACTGTTGGATTAAAAAATGTACTTTGTAGCATTGTAAGTTGTTGATAATGTATTTGTTCATGTTGATGCACCTTCTGATGATCTCTGTTTTGTTTAATTTAATGGAGGGGAACAGACACCGAATTAGTCAGTGGAAATAGTTGTAACATGTGGTTTGAGTCCGGACTGTTGAGGTTGACTTTTTGAGACCATTTATTTTCTTCATTTTGTGTTTATTTATTTACCTTTCTATATGGTTTTGTATTGTCCACTTCTTGACACCGTACGCGTACATCTATTTCCACTGACTTATTTGTTTTGTGTTGTGACTTTGTGGGGTTTTTTTTTGGGTGAGTAATTCACTGGGGGGTTAGATGAAGCTTTATATTAGTCTTGAACAGTTGCCCAATCTAAATTTTTTTTTTTCTGATCACGGGAGGGGACGTGGTGATTAAAATGAAAGTCTGTTCTCTTCTAAAAGCATGACTCCAGTTTCTTGTTGATTTCCGACAAAAAATAGATTCACAAACTGATCCTATTATCTGTGCCTCTTGAATTTTGTTGGTTTTTTTTTTATATTATGTAAGTTAGACTTAATTAAGCGCCAAGTAAGGGTATCTCGCAATCATTTCAAAAGAGAAAGAATGAATGCAGGTCTGAAGCAAAGACTTTCAGAGTTTTAGTGTTGAAGAATGAATTAAGTTATTGAGCACAAGTATTATGATGATTAGGCCAAAACTGCTTGGTTTAGCCCACACATCTATGACTTAGGCCAAAATGACCCCAAATTTTTTGGCCTCAGTCTGATTTAGATCAAAAGGTCACCAAGATCCAATTGGCCTAAGGCAACAACTCATAGATAGGAAGAGGGAATAAGAAAAAGGCATTATAAATTAGATTACTAATTAACAATTTCCTCAAAAGTAAGTTTAACTAACTGTGAAGTGTGTGTGAGTGTGTGATACAGTCATCTAGCACTGGCTGGAAGCTGCCCCCCAACTCCAAGGACTTGGCCTCATCATCATCATCGTCGTCTTCATCTTCGTCATCAGAGTCTGGGATATCGCACAGGCAACAGCACTGGAGACAACTCTTGAACCATTGCTTTATCTTTTTATCGACTGACTCCTTAGGTTAAACATAGATACGGGCACAACGTCAAGGAGCCGCAGATCAGTCTACACTCGTCAGAGAGCCATCAGTCACATCTCGACTTGACATGATCTTTTCTGGTGATCTGCAGTCTCTGCATCAGCGAATCAGGAGCTGTGACCTTCGAGGGGCTCGTCAAAAGTCACTTTAAAGTTACCCCCTGGGAACATGAGAAGTGGGTTTTGCATCATCTAGCGAAACCTAAGGGTTTATCCTTTAAAAATTTAGCAATTATCAGGTAGGCAAGTTGGTTTCCAAATCGTTGCAAAATTCATTGGTGGACGCCATTGCTGATGGCTATCCCTCAAGTCACTGACACAGGTCTTATAACGCAAGGATGTCCGAGTGCAGTGATGTGTGTGCTTATTTTAAAGGAGAGATATTATCACACGAACACACAGATATGAGTTTAAGATGATGTGCTCTTAAAAATGAAAACAAAAACAAAATGGGTTTAAATATTGGTTCATTATCGAGAGAGAACTGGAACGTTTAAGCCTGTAGGTGGGCACCTCTATGACTCTCGTGTGTCGTGGCGCCCTGAAGCAAGCTATAAACTAACAAACATCTCGTTTTCCCAATTTATATATTTTGCATAGTATAAAAGTATATGAATACTATTGATGTGCTGGTACGCTATGTGTGTGTGTGTGTTGGCGTGCGTGCGTGCTTCTGCTTGTGTGTTCCATATGTTGACTTTATTTTTTCCAATCCCTGTGAAGAAAATCATCCATTGACTGATCTGTCTGTAAGCAAAATTAGATGTCACATTCCATGCCAATCATTTTAGAAATCTTGGCAGATATGCCAAAATTGTCTTTCAAATGATTAAAAAAAAATGATGTTTGAACTAACTACTGATATTACCTTTACTTTTTTTTTTATTACATTTTAAATCAAAATACTCTCTGCTGGCAGTTGGTGGGAGTCAGTGGTGGGCTCATATTCTTCTCTTTCTTTTCTTATACATTGAAGCTATGGTCTTACGTTTTCCCCATTCTTCTGTGTCCTGTTTTTGTTGTTTTGATTGGGACTCAGTGGTCATCCCTTATTTCATGCCTTTTGGTACATAACCGTAGGGTCACAAGTTAAACATACTGAGTACTTTTGTATCAAATCTCTCCTATATAGGGTTTGATCTGCACCCTCTAATCTATCATCTTGCTTTCCTGTGGGCTCCTCTATGGCCCTTGTGTGTCGTGGGGCCCTAAAACCTTCAACAAACAAACATTGCTTATTATTGTAAGGGGAGATTATATTTTTGTCATTGTTAATCAACTCTGTGGTGTCGCTATGTGTTTTGAAAGGTGATATTTATTTTTTTGTTTTTAGTGTAAATCATCTCCCTGCTGTTTGTGGTTTGATCTGTTCCTTCTTTGAACTTAATCTATCATCTTACTTAAACATGGGCTCCTCTATGACCCTCGAATGTTGTGGGGCCCTTAAGTATCCAATAAACAAACATACGAAACAAATTAAACATCCTGAGTACATACTTTAGTTTTTACATAAAGGGGGTATAGACCCTGGGTCGTCCTGGACCATTATGCTGTCATTGTTACTGATGTTGACCCATTATTGTTTGGGGGTTTTTTTGTCAGGAGAGATGATATTTTTTTCATTGTAAATCATCTCTATTTTGTGTCAAAATGTGTATTTAGAGATTATGTATTTTTCAGTGTGAATCATCTCTCTTCTGTTTGTGGTTTGATCTGTTCTCTAACGTTTTCTGTCATCTTGCCTCTCAAGCGAAAGGTCCTGGGTTTGAGTCCTATGGACGACGAACATTTTTTCTGGTCAATTCTGGTCGGTTGTCACTCCCTGATGGCATAGAGGTACAGAAACCTCTCAAATCCAAAAGCAGCGGGTTCGAGTCCCACGAAAAGCAAACATGAAAAAAGAAGGCCGTTGTCCGGCTGTTCAGGCAAAATTCCAAATCAATTCCTACACGGGCACGGTGGCTCCAGTTGTATGGCGTTGGACTTTCATGCTGAAGAGCGTGGGTTCTACTCCAGCCGGTGCCATCGTGTTGTGTCCTTGGGTAAGGCACCTTACCGAACTTACCTCCCTCCTGGTTATAGACAACGTTGTCCCTCTGTCCGGAAAATTGTAACTCGCCTAACAGCGACTTGTCTCTTATACATGTTGTGTTTGTTGTCTGTAACTGTTATGATATTGTAAAGCGCATAGAGCAATCCAGTGGGTATGCGCTATATGTAAATGCTATCTATCTAGCCTTATTATTATTATTATTATTATTATTGTTAAAATTACTTTTCTCTAGGCTCCTCTATGACCCTGGGGGGTCCAAAAACCACAAATGAACGAACGTTTTGTTCGGCTGAGCTTAGCATCATGTTTTATAATATGCGTTGTGTACATGCACACGGATTACTGTTATACTTAAACTGAAGCAGATGTGGACCAACGTCACTGTTTTGTTGTTGTTGTTGTTGTTGTTTGTTCGACTATTTATATAAATCATCTCTCTGTGGTGTCGAATAATGTTTTGAGAGATGATATTTATTATTTAGTTTGAATGGCCTGTTTGGCCTATTATCTATTATTTCACTTTCCCCTTGGGCCCCTCCGTGACCCTAGCGTGTCGGAGCGCCCTTAAACTTCCTAGAAACAAAAATACAAACATCCCCCCCCCCCCCTAACCAGCAGATTAACATATTCAACTTTTCGGAACTCGTAATGATGTCCCATACTATGACATGTCTTGCTTTTCTGTCTCATTCTTTACGTGGCATGTAACGGACTAGCCAACGACTCCTGCAAGGACAGCCAGATAATTTGGTATATTTGGCATCGTGTCCTTTGCACCGGGCGACACCAAACTATCTGACCTGTGGCTGTTCCTGTGTGGAGTTACATACTGCACTGCTATTCCTGTCTTACATTGTCCCAGAGAGAGGGAGAGGGAGAGAGAGCAACGAAGGGGGAGCGACTAGGTAGACAGGCCTACCTACACAATGTTATCGTGTGTTGGAACGTCAAGAATCTAATGACGTAGTTCTGGGTGATCTTTCCTTTAGTTGTCCATATAGTTGTCCAAAAGAAAAGACGCCACAAAAATATGTCACCAGTATGCCGAGCACCTGGATCAGAAACATTTATGTGCCTTACTCATTGAATTGCTCACAATTATCTTTCGTTGTTATACTTAATTCGCCACGTGGCAAATTAGCTAATTGGTCTTTAGTAATGAGTAATACCCCATATGACTCGCTCATTATGCCACGCAAGATTAGGCACGGCGGACTGATCATCTGCCTGTTTTCATTTCTTGTGATCCAGAGGTTTTCCCAGCTTCTTGGAGCTACTGGGTCCCGACACTGCTAAAGCGTCATGAAGGGATATGGATAATAATAATACTCAATAAAAAAAAAACAAACACCACCACCAACAACAACAACAAAAAAGAACAACCCTAACCAAGAAACAAAAACAAAACAAACAAAAACACAACAAAACAGCAACAAGTTATACCTGCAATATCTAATATCTCTCTGAAATACAATATTTGAGAGTTTTTAACTTCACGCAAACAGCGGTTCCGTATTTCACACCCGTCACCATACCCTGAATCCAAACGGATTTGATTACTCGTTGTTGACAACCTAGGAACGTACTGCAATTGTATTGTGGAGTCAAACGAGTCAAAATAAGGTTAAAGTGAAAGCGACAGGCCTGCCTTTAGAAATATGGATACCCAAATCCCACGACCGAATTATTAATGGTAGTGACTAACGTCATATATATATATATATCTCTCTCTCTCTCTCTCTCTCTCTCTCTCTCTCTCTCTCTCTCTCTCTCTCTCTCTCTCTC
>JBCIKM010049135.1:0-15582 GCA_039654465.1 Melibe viridis
GGACCTCCTAGTTTATCGTCCGTCTCCGATAGGACTAGATGCTCGATCCCACCTACTTAGGACCAGGGAGTGGCTTTGGACCAGAAAAAAACGGCCAGTCATTTTTGCTTTTCATGGGACTCGAACCCGCGGCTCTTTGAATTTCAGAGGTTTCTGTGCCTCCAAGTGACAACCGATCAGAATTGACCGGAAAAATTTTTTCGCCGTTCATTGGATTCGAACCCGAACCTTTCACTTGAGAGGCGAGCACCGTACCTCTCTGCCACATACGCCCCCATTGATTGACTGTTGGTGTGCACTTTGGCAATGCATGGCTTACATTCCAATCTTCAATTGCATGGCAGCTTTGATTTTGTTAAGTCCCAATCCATTTCTTAAAATTCTATCAAGGCCAGGGTATAAAAATTGTTGTATGTAATTGTTTAGCTGATACTCTGCTGAGTGTTTTTTCATTACAAGTAAAAAACTGCATTTACTTTGCTATCGTTGCAAAGCTTCTAATTTTGTACCTGCATTTTTTTAGGATAATGTAAATTATTTGTGTCTCAAATGAACTAATTTTCATGATGAGGATTCAGTTTTTCTCTCTCAAGTGGTAGAAACAAGAAACTTGTCAAATTAGAGGGTCAGAGTAAAAAAAAAGACACATTTATTTTTCAAATCATATGGTCAATTGATTAGCAAGAAACTTGAAATTTGGACAAAATGTATTTCATTAATTAGGAATTTGCTTGATATAGCTTTCAAACAGGAATTCAGAGGTTACAGGTTGTGAGAGACATTTTTAAAAATGTATTCAATTTGAACAATTTGCTAAATGCGCAAAACTTTCAAAAGTTGGACAACACATTAATTATCACAGATTCATCAAGGCTTGATGATGGAATTATAGCAGAGTTTTTCTGTGTATTCTTTTCCATGTGTTTTAAGTCTTTGAATAAATAAGCTGCCGGTTGGAAGTGAAAGTAGGACACGTGGTAAGATGAAAGATAGCTTTATGTTTAGATGCCTTTTTGATATGAGAGACTTTTATATAATTTTTGTCTTTTTCACATTCTTTCTCCCCACAGCCTATTTATAAACCTGAGTTTGACCGACTCTTCTTCTCCGGAATGTCTGAGGCTATTCTCCTTGTATGTATTCTCATCTAACTTCATTAACTGTTATGAGGCGATAAATTATCACACGATAAGGAAAATTGATTTAGATTACTCATGTTTAAGAAATTTTATAGATTACAATGAGTAGGGATTGGTTTTGTTAGTTGATGATAAGTTTTTTTCCTAGTTGATTATCTTGGTGTGTTTTTTGTTTTGTTTTTTAATTGCAAGAGTCATTGCTTGCAGATGGAATATTACCAATTCCCTGCAAATCCAATGATCACATTCTCCTAGAGAATGTAGCTAACATCAATTTTTTAATCTTTAAAACATTATTTAACTTGACATTTAACATCATCTATTTAAGTTGCAAAAGCAGAAAATATGTTATAGATATTAATGTAATTCTGTTTCTTTTAAATCAAAAGCAGGGGGGTCAATGAATTATTTGTAAATGCAATCTTATCAACAATGGCAACTACTCTTTTGCTCTTCTTTCATTTTCAGGACATATTTTGGTATCTTTTTCTCGACAAGTTCCAGCCAAGCCAAGGGTATCAGGCCAAACTGTTCAACCGCATTTCTCATAATTATGTCAAATTGATGTTGATGACGGCTGATCCCATTGCCAAAGACACCTTCTTTAAGGTGTGGCTTTGATTGTTGTTCACGCTTTTTTATGAGACTTAAAGATTTTCCTTTTCTTTTGATTGGGTTTAGATTCAAATGATAATCAATGGAGTCTCTTTATTAAAGGTATGTTTTGGAACTGACAGTACCAAACATTGTGCTAAGAGATACAAATACTTTACTTGATATTTGAAATATTCTCTTATGGAGTGTAAATCTAGCATGTTTTATTAAAAGCAGATTCTTAACAATCATAAGACTCTCCAAAAGTGCAGAATAGTGGATTACAAAAATATGATTTTTTTGAAAGATTTCTTTAACTTTGCATTATGAATAAAACGTTGCCAATGTAAGTCAGAAATCATATTTCCAATGTCATCTTTCAAGTGCACTGACTAAAATTTAGCATGTAAAATTTGTCTTATTAGGTGAGGCCAAAAAAACCCAAATGCACTGAACTTCAAAAACTAATAATTCTGTAGCCACATAACCTATGTAGCTGAACTAAATGTGTTTAAAGTGCCACTATATTAACATAATGTAAAATTTGAAAGAAATCGATTTACAAACGTACTTGCAGCAGTTACTTTTCTAAAAATGAGTGTTTTGGGTCGATATCAAAGTGCAAGTAAAACATATTTTTAAATAACCACCAAACTGAATCAATCTAAGTGGAAAACTAACAAGAATAGAAACTAACAATTTTTTCAATGACTCAAGAAACTATTCAAATTGTTGTATATATGCAGTGATATCATTTTCATTGTCAGGAGAATAGGCAAAGGCAATTTTTAGACGTGAAAGAGGGAAATCAAATTCTTATGTCAATCCACTTCATGATGTCATAGTAGAAAAATGGCTACTTCAATCTTCTTCTAATTTAATAGGCAAATCTCGAATAGTTGTCTGAACTGTTGAAAAAAAAAATAGAGATTTCTATCTTTACTAGTTTCTTGGTTCTTCAAATGAAAGGATTGTTAAAAAGCCTGATTTCTTGCAGCCATGATATTGTCTCTAAAGTCTTTAGCTAAACGGCTCTTGCAAACACATTTGACCTTGGTTTTCATTGAAATTTTACAATAATGGGCAAATATAGTTGTATTTTAAGCATGATAAATTTCAGTTAAACAGAGTGTAGGGTTACAGAGTAATAAGTCTCAAAAATTCAGCGTTTATTTTTGCCTCACCCAAAATTATGTCTTCTATGTGTATAATTATGCTGATTGTAACACTCTTTTGTGACTGGTTTCAATCTTATGAGTTTTGAAAGATGCGTTGCAAGCATAACATGGAAGAGAACTCTTTTCTCATTTATTTCTTTTGCTGTTCAACAGGATTATCCAAAACTCATGTCCCAAGCTGTGTATGCTTGCTTCTGCTTTTGCTTTCCTGATTCATACCGTCAGTTTGGAGAACCCTTTAAAGACCAACTGGTGTACCTGGTCTATGGATGGATAGCTGGTCAGTCAAACGATGCCATTTTATATCAAATAGGATGTCATTCTGAGGAAATTTACAGTTTGAAATAATGATATGAAGACATTTAAAATTTTCTCCAATTTGGACCATCTCCTCAGTCCATACTTCATAAATTCTTATATCTTTAAACTGTCTGAGAAGTAAACATTTCTGAGAGAGAGAAAGAAGGGGAGAGAGAGAACACAGGAGTTTTTATTCATGGTAGTACATTAACACAGCTTCTACATAAGATATACAGAATTCTTTCCATGAGACTTGATATGCAATTATTAATCAATAATTGTACAATGATATATATCTTGTATCATTTTGGTATTGAATCAATACAATACCATTTTCTATCTCTGATCACTCACTCCTCTAAAGCACTTTCCCTCATTTTCCATATGACTCGCTCACCAATATTATTTTTTTGACACATTTGCTTTTCTTTTTCAAGCTAAGACAATATATTGTAATGGCGATAAACAGCCTCTGGTTCTGATTATTTACAGAGGTTCTCCATCTTGCTGATGAAGGCTTTGCTATTTATCCCTCTGCCAGGTATTCGTCCTTCCCCACGTTCGTGGATCACCTGGGACATGCGCCACCTGGAGCCTCCAAATCTCAAGATGAGGGAGGAGATGATGCAGAAGAAAAACACCAAAAAACGTAAAGGAGACAGCATTTCATTTTATCATCTTTCTTATAATACACAATTTTCATTTTCTGCTTGGAGATATTTCAAGATTTTTTACTTTGTATGAGACTTAGTTGTTTTTTTTTTAACCTTTCCCATTACTTAATATCAATCCTCAAGTATTTCATTTAGACTGAGAGATTATTTTTTATTATCGATATCATGTTTTCTTTTTAATACCAGCTCCCACCATGGTATACTGTAAACACTGGATGTTGATTATACCATTGCCAACCTTTGCTGCATGGCTGCTCTATTGGTGTGGGACTTCCTTGCCACAGGATTTGAACCCAATGGTTACCATTTGCCTTTGTGATATTTTCTTGGATACAAAATTGTCATTCCAATTGGCTCACTTATCTCTGCTGAAAATGAGCTTCTGGTTGTAAGAGCAGCAGGACCCTTGATAATTACCATGAAAATATTAGAAATAAAATAAAATAATTATAAAATGTAATCTAGCCTGACAGGCTGCAAGTCCCATCCAATGTGTTTCCTGTTGCTGTTAGCCAGGAGGATAAGGAAGCCTGTGTATGAATGTGGTTTCACCATGGGTTTCTTCATGGAAAGGAGAGCATTAAACAGTAGAAATTAGTTCTCTCTATCTTCATTTCCTGTTATCAGTTCGGCTTTTGTCTACATCTGCTGCAAATCAATAGAATTTATGCTTCATTCAAAATCTGTTCATAATACTCATGAATTCTCATTTAAGTAAGTAATAAGTAATAAATCTTTATTGTCCTTTTTCAGACAATTCAAAAAGGATTTTACATTATTTGTCGTTTGAACAAACAAAAGTTAAAAATGCAATTTTAATGCAAGGAAAGAAAGACACAGTGTGTAGAGACAATTGGAGAAGAAAAAGTAATGTCCACTAAATAAAATGTTACTAAGTTAAAGGTATTTTTAAAAAGTATGAAATGACAGATCTTGCAAAAGCAGAGTTCATCAATCACTCTTCTTCATGCTATCTCACTAATAAACAAACAAACAAAATTATTGTTAAAGAGAGTTCTTTATTAATGTGCTTTGCTGTAAGTGTCACCTTGAACCTTGAAACCTTGAGTCTTGAAAGCTTGAGCCTTTAACTGTGAAACCTTGAACCTTGACCCTTTCAGTGAACTCCTTCATAGACTTTGACTACCTGGACTCTCTCATCTCCACCAACGCCAGCCAGTACGCCTCTACGATGTCCCTGGCCCAATCCACCTCCAAGTCTTCCACCACCTCAAACCTGGGGGGTCCTGGGGGTGGTGGCGGTGGTGGTGGACGCAAACCAAGACTGCATGCCAGGCTCAGTAAGGTATAAAAAGAAAAAAAAAAGAACTTAAAAAAAAATTTACCTTCCAGTACCCACTACTGCTATTCAATGTTACACAGCTTAGATAGCGTAAAAGGAAAGCAGCATCGATTTTTTCATCAAGTAGAAACTTATCACCAACAGAAATCTCTGGTATTGACAGAATTTTTTAAAAAGCCAGGTAGTGAGGCTTAATGGAACAATTTAGAAATAAGAATGAGCTTAGGAGAGTTAAATTGTATGAGTATAATCCGCAGAAGGCGAAGGTTCCATATTGTCCTCAGCCTTCATGAGTTAAACAAAAAAAGCCAAAGTTGTGCATTGTTTTTATTTATATTTAGAGATTTAGGTAATTTACTTATGAAATCTTATATTTTCAACAAATTCTAATCTCAGTTTTGATAATAAAACATCGATAGTGCTCTCAATAAAATTCGTACTTTAAATTTTAATAGTTAATTCTGCCTCTCAAAAGAATGTCACAACCGCTTCAGATATGGCAATGACACGATACTGAGACATTCTCTCAGAAACATACAAGATCTAAAGCTGATTCAGCCTGGAGCTGTTTGTCAGCTTTGTCTATCATTAAATGCTATGAATTGCTGTCTATATGAATTTAGCAAGGTCTTTTTTTAATTCATAAATTCATAAATATCTTTCAAATAATTAGCATAAGATTTCAGGATGATTGGTCTGGTAGCATATTTTTTAGTCTTCCTTTTATCTTGTAAAGCAGATCATTTTTTTTTCTGCATCCTAATGTTGTCTTAGAATGTGTTCAAAGCCAGGTTTCTGTTACGGCACAAGTATATGAATAGAAACATAATTTGGTCCATTGTGTTATATGGCTGTGACGGTGGACTTTGAACAAAGAATTAAGAAAAAATGTTGATGTTTTTAGATATGGTTCCTTGAGTTAATGCAGGAAATCTCTTACACTATCCATAAAGCAATAAGTGAAGATGTTCTTATGTTGTAGAACAAACCTGCAAAGAAAAAAACTAGATGAAGACCATACTTACCAGACAACTGCGTTTATTTGGACATTTGGATATTCAGTTAGGAAATAGAAATACAAATTCCTTGCAATAGATAAGTGGAAAGTTAAATGGAAAAAGAAGTCAAGGCAGACAGAGAAGAACAATGTTGACCCAATTGAAAAAAGTCACTGGCCTGACAATAGGAAAATTGGTCTATTGTGGAAGATGCGAAGACCTCTGTGTCAAGCATGGAATCTAGAGATATCTGGATAGAAATTGCTGTTTCATTGCACTACATGTAAAGAGTTGTGTGTTCATGTTACTTGTGTCCACTTCTGCACCCCTCCAGCCACTTTTTAGGACGTCCTCCCCCAACAAGACTCAATCGCCTACCTCCTCCCAGGAGTCGCACATCATCGATGCTGTGGCAGATGCTCAGACTAGTCCAAGGGTCAAAGGTTTGTGGAAGAATAAAAAAAAACCATGGAACTGATACAGCTCTCTCTCCATTTTCAGAAGACTAATCCTAATTCAGCAAAGGATTTTTACCTGATTCTCCTCAAACTCAAAACACGCAAACTTCTGAAAAACTTACAGAAAATGTGCTCCAGTAATGTTATGATATGTTTGAATATTTACCTCAAGATATTGTACTAAAGTAGTCTAGAATTGATTGCAGTTACAGTAAGAATGTACTTACACATTTGACCTCAGAACTGGGTCTGTTATTGCAGGTTTCTGTGTTCTACATAACTAGCTTGAGTTTTGCAGATAATATTTTGGAAAATACTTTTTTATTTACCCATCTTTTGACCCCCACCCCACACACACCCAATCCTTTCAACCTTCAGCTGGCCCAGGGAAGGACATGAAAAGACGACAGAGTGACGCTCTGACCCCAATCCGAGAGATTACTAGCGAAGAGGATGAAGAAGATATTGGCAAGAAGTTCTCCCAGGTTTCCATGAGTCAGATTCGAGACACAAGGTCAAAGGATGAATATGAAATGAAGGTTGGTAGTAAAATGACGTCTTGTTACCTTTTACCATCATAAATTTTCTTCTTTTTTAATTTCTTTCATTTTGAATTTTTCAAAAACAGAACTGTCCTCTGCAATTCAATTTTTGTAAAATACTCCTGCATTCTGCTTTTTTCTCAAAATTGGCTAGACGACCTTGTTTTGCCATTCAATGTCATATAATCCTGTTATGCTCATATTTGATTATTGGAAAATGCCCTTATTACTTTTTTGTAGTTGTTTTCATGTCATTGATTTATGAAATAAATACATTTTTTCAAGCACAGGATTATTTGCAGGCATCCCATGAGATACAATCTACAATGGACGTCTCTGTTTGATCTAAAAATGTGTACAAAAATTGAGTTAGAGATTCCTTTTAATTGCTAAACAGAGCACCAATGATTGGTGTTTGAATAAAATGGCCATTTTAGCACTGAAGGTAATTATTGGATTTTTGTCATCTTTCTATGATATCCAGTTTAAATGGAATCCCCTTTGTTTCAAATCAATAATCTACAGGGGAATAAACAAAGAAGAAAAAAAAGTTTTACTAGTTTTTTTAGATGAAAGAAGAGACACAGAAAAACATTGAAAGATGCTATTTTGAATGATTTATTGTGAAACAATTAAGAGAATGAAATGAAATTGAATACCTAGCTTAAGTGAAAAGAAGAAAACTTTCCTGGTTTGGGCATCACGTGAGACACAATGGACTCTGCAGAGATGTGATGGAAGTTACCCCAGAAAGGCAGCAGAGAAGAGACCAGCAGAGAAAGTTGTGGATAGACAATATCAAAGAGTGGACCGGCATTACGTTTGGAAATATTCTGGAGAAGACTGGCAGAAGGTGGTGAAATCCTTTCCCATACATCCTCCTGACGATCAATTTCTGGTCATGGGATTGAGTGAGTGAGCTCAGCTTATACCTCTGACGGTTTGGTTTGTGAATGGGTGTTTGTGGTCCAATCACAAAGACAACATATAGAGACCTGCTTTCAGCAGCAACACCAATGGTGACAAGACTTTGTGTGTGTCATCTACGTGATGATAATGAAGAATAACTTCAACAAGTTCTTATTCGTCACCATCATTAATGGTAACAAAACTTAATATTAGTCACATGAATTCCCTAGTTTTGTATGCCAGTCTTTGGCCTGCCTTGGTCATCAGCTTTGTGGCACTTGACCATGTTGTCAGAGAGGAATATGAGGATGATGTTGTGGGTGTTTGTGTCTGAAAAATTATCATGCACTCGATATCATCAATATGTAAAAGATGGCAATTATCAACCAGATGTGTAGTATAGTAGAGTCTGATGCCTTTTCAGAAAAGGATGCTTGACAGATATACTTCAATGGATAATAATTTGACATTTTTGCATTGCACTTAGTTATTCATTATTTTATTTCCCTCCACTATGGCTAGTCACACCCAACAGGCCGAGGCTATGAGTTTGTGCGAACAGCATACAATGTGGAGGGTCGTAGTCCCTTGGTGGCACATTTCCTGAACATGAAAGGCTTAACTCAAGACGTGGGGCAGAACATCTGGATACAGAGGGTGGAGATCGATGACTTACCATCATATCCTTTAAAGAAACTTGCTGATTATTTTTTTAGCTTTATTATCCAATTATATTAAGATTTAAAAGTAAGTATAATTTCCTGAATTTACATCCCATGAGAGGAAATTTTTCTCTTAGAGTCCGTCTTGAGAGTAGACTGAAACTGAGGCAACTCAGACATCAGCTGCAGTAAAGGGCTGCATTGTGAATGGCAAAATGGCCATTCTTCTGTTCCCTCTTTGAACTTATTCTATCATCCTTCTTTCCTCTTGGCTCCTCTATGACCCTTGTGTGTCATTGGACCCTAAAACCTGCAATAAACAAACAGAAACTTCTTTTTCAGTTATATCGACTGACTCAGTGAGCCTGAATATTACTGTCAATGTGTGTGTGTAAGACCATCAAGTACAGATTAAATTCCAATAGGCATAGAGAGAACTGTGCAATACCTTGATCTGAGTGTAATGTAATCAAGGCAGTGCTTGAATTTGTCCACTGCAGACTGAATTTGATGGATTCTGGGATTTTGTTCCACATTCTTATTGAGCTAGGAGAGAATGTATGCAAGTGGCCCCTGGTAGGAATCAAACCGAGGCTATTTAGTGTTGGCGCCTGCAGCCTTACCAGCCTAGTAACTGTGCTGTTTTGGTTACTCTTGGTTACTTACAATAAACAATTACATTGCTGTCTATGATTAAAGAGCAGTTTAATTTTTCAACAAATAATCTAAAAGATTATACTTAGTTCAAACGTACAGATGTAAAAGTGATTGCACAAATGTTCAACCAGTAGTACTTCCACCTGTTGCCTACACCTGTTGAACTTTAAGTACAAATTTTGAATCTTACAAACAATCCTCCAATTGTTAGTGCAGATGTTCAACCACTTCTCCTTGACTCTTTCATCACATTGGATGCCACTACATACAGAGATGTGCTCAATGAGTCATCCAAGACCATCAAAAAGCTTGAAGGAGGATTCCAGGAGTGAGTTGTTCACTTTGTATTGTATTCATAAGATAAAATATGATAAAAAGAAGATAAGATAGGTCAAGAGGATGAATACAATAAGATAAGATTTATTCAGACAAGATAAGATAATAATAATAATAATAATAATAATAATAATGGTAATAATAATAATAATAATAATAGTAATAATAATAATGATAATATTCAGAATAATAATGATAATAATAATAGTAATAGATAGCATTTGTATAGCGCACACCCTCCAGGGTGCTCTATGCGTTTTACAATTTCATCATATCTCTGGCAGACTACGAACATATAACATGTATGACAAGTCAAGTTGCCTGTTAGGCATGTTACAACTTTTCAGAGAGAGGGAAAACATTGTCAACAACCAGGTAAGTTTGGTAAAGTGCCTTACCCAAGGACACACCACGATGGCACCGGCAGGAATAGAATCCATGCTCTTCAGCATGGAAGTCCAACGCCTTACCACCGCAGCCACCATGCCCAAGTAGGGATTAATTTGGATTTTTGCCTGGACAGCAGCCTTTCGGTCTACTCTTTTGGATTTCCAACTGCCAAGGGTTCTTTATTGTGCACAGTTTGAACATGGTACCTCCTAGTTTTTGTCCATCTCAGATTGGACTAGATGCTTGATCCGACCTACTTAGGACCAGGGAGTGGCTTCCGACCATAAAAATGGCCTGTCATTTTTGCTTTAAATGGGAGTCAAATCCGCAGCCTTTTGATTTGAGAAATCTCTGCACACTCTTTGCCACTAAGAAGTAACAACTGACCAGAATTGACCGGAAAAATTATTTGCCATTGATGGGTCTCGAACCCAGGATCTTTCGCTTTAGAGACAAGCACTGTACCTCTCTGCCACAAATGCTCCATGTTAAGAAAAGAGAAGTTTAGAAAACAAAAGAGAGTAAAAAATGAACTTTATCAATCCAATATTTGGAAATTTCATATGTTCAATAATTCACTGTTATATGCAGAGTCAGTATTTTACTCACCTTGGTTTTAGATAACCTCAGTTTGAGAGAAAAATAAAATAGAGAAAATTGCTCTTTTTATTTTTTAAGGTAGTTTGGAAATTATCATGTATGCATTAAATGATTTAAAACTTTACCATATTTCTACTGCTACCGTTCATTTACAACAGGGAGCTCACTAATTCAAAAGAACATAATTGATGGATGTGTTGAATTCTCCCTTTGTAAAAGTTACTCTTTCGTGATGACTCATGGCAATAAACATTTTTTTTAAAAATTTTATCACTAGGAGCTGACTTTTTTCAAAAGAAATATTTGAAGTAACACCGGTTCATTTCTTCCATTGCAAATGAATAATTGAAAGCCTTTCTTGTTTTACAACCTCAAGGATGTACCAGAAGAACTACAAGCAAAGCCAGCGCTTCTTGATGGAGCAACAGAAAATGTTACGGGAACACATGCGTAAACAATCCGCCTTGTTGGCAAATGAAAAGGAAGTCAAAGTTTTATGTGACCTCATCATTCTGGAGCAGAGGGTAAGGCTTTATGAGAAATTATAATTATCGTATACCTCATTTAATGTGAAGATGCAAGGTAGTCCATTGCAACACCTAATAATAATAATAATAATAATAATAATAACAATAATAATAATAATAATCATCATCATCATAATCAAAAGAATAATGATAATCATAATAATAATGATAATCATAATAATAACGATGATATACAACATAATTTATACAACGCATTTTCTATAAATGAATAACTCAATGCGCTTTGCAGAATTTCTATTAATATCCATTTTCACACTGCAACTTGCATACTTAATTAAGATTTTTGTAGAGAGACAATAGTACAAATTGTTTAAAAAGCCACTTAAAATAAAAATAATACGCTGCACAAATAACTAACTAAACAAATGGTGACATACGACTCCTCTAATGATTACAATTAAAGGCAAGTTTCAGAAAAAATGTAAGTTTTCAGGTTTGATTAAAAAGATTCTAAAGATACAACTTGTCTGAGTTTCCTGGGGAGTTTATCTCATTACTGTGGAAAGGGAGGGGGGGGGGGGCACACTTCCTATCATTCCTTCCTAAACAGAAGAAAAAGGTCAAGAAAATCTCACCTTTGCCAAATCCTAGAACGGTTTTGTTTTGACTCATTGTCATAAATCACGATGTCAATCCACTTTTGTCACATTTTTCACGACTTTAATACTGTGACTATGAAGTCTGTGCTGTACCAGTCAACCTTTTAAAAAACAAAATTTGATGAAAATCAAGAGTTGCAAATTACAGGCAAATCATATCAGTGATCACACAATGTTGAAAGGACATACTGTACTTCAATCAAGCTAGCTTCAAATTAAATTAATATGTGAACATTATTATGGTACAGAAATTGATTTTAAGGATAATAATTGTGAATGATATTTATGAAGTGCTTACATCTTTGTGAGGCAGTTCTAGGCCCAAATGAAGGAGAAACAATATCCTGTTTTCAAGCATTATACATTACAACACAACAATAAAGATTATTATCACACAAATTGCCAAAAATGTGAAATATTTCCTCATATCAATGCTAAAACATCAGTGAAATTTTTTATCAAAATGTTTAAAAATTATTTATGAGTTTATATGTTATTATGTGCCTTTGGTTGTTTTCTTTAAATAAAAAAAGAAAAGCGTTGCTTAATACATGTCTTAGACTTGTGAATTTGATAGATGCCTTTTTAATTAATGATGAAGTCTTTTTTGTTACACCGTAAATCTTGGATAGCATGAAATGGACTTTAAAAGACACATTTGCAAGACATGCTGGTAGCTTAAAGAATTTTGTCTACGTAACTTTTATGTGGCTTTTCTTTAGGTTAATTAAAGTTCAAGATAAATTTAGTTTGTTTGGGGTTTTTTCAGGGTAACAGATTTCAAAATGTGTTAAAAATGGAATTAAACCTACAATATTGAAACTTGAAGTTCTTTTGTTTTTAATCTTTAAAATGTGATAGAGATGTGTTGTTGTTGCCATACCTCAGTTTTCATGATTTTTTGTTTTGTTTTGCGATCACTCCAGAAAAGCCATGATTCTGTGTCTGCTGGTGCTGCCGCTGCCATAGAGGCTGCCTTGATGGCTCAAGAATGAGATTTATGTTTAGATTATTTTCAAAGATTTAATGTTTTGAAGATTAAATTTTATTTACACAATTTATTGGCCAATAGCTAACATCTGTGATAACAGTTTTTGACCTTGGATTTAAGAGGTTGCTATGAATTTTTATTTTAACTTTAAGGAGAAAAGTTTTTCTCTTCTTAACCTTTTTTTAAGATTGGGCAGCCAAGACCATCATGTTGGCAACAGCCGATGCTGGTCTGTGCTCAGCCCTGTCCTGTTTGATCCCGAGGTCTAAATGATATAGACATAAAACTAGATGTTTAAATTCCTAATCAATCTGACCAGGACATCTACAAACTTATGCTCAGGCTCAGTGAGTCAGTGGAGGGAATTAAATTAATAAGAAATTTTACTTCACTTGCACAATCAGCAAAAAAAAATATTGCTTTTAACCCAAATAAATGAAATTATAGTTCACAATATTCTTGAACGAATAGCGACGTGAAATGTGACCAATGTCGGTAGTTTGCTCTATATGATTAGTTTACAGAGCTATGAAGGAAGAAAAATTTTTGATTCGATCGGTTTTCATTTTCCCTTTTAATTTGATGATTTTGTATATCTGTTCATTACCAATAGAACTCTCAGTATTATGGCTTCATAAATAATTCTGGAAACATTAAAAAAAGGTCATTGTTTGGCCTCAAACCATCTAGTTGGTAGTCTTTTTATGACCTTTAAATATGGTCTGTTTCATACTTTATGGAATATTGATTGTTGTCAGTATACAGACTTTTATTTCCTATGGATGGAATCAAAAGTCTCAACTGATGTCTTTCCTTGGATTTCTTGTGAATCAGTCACATTCCTGTTACTTTCATTTTTTTTATTTCTTCAAAGATATTGTATATGTTTTTTTTTAGTTAATGTCTTTCAGTGAAAAAATGATGAAATTTTTTTATTAATGAAGCTGCAAGTTTCCATTAATGAAAGCTACCGTTACTTTGGATGTTATGATTAGTAAAATAAAAATATCATAAATGCTCTGCTTTTGATGCTATGATTTTGATTGTGTGACACTAATACTAGTCTTACAATGTGTATGATTTGTATGATGAATTATGTAAAACAAATCCCTGCCTTTCAATGGATTGAATACAGCAATTTACGCAGAAGATATAAAGAGATTGGAAATTACTACCGGGGCTAAATTGCTCAGTTAGTAGAGCGTTGGACTCTCATGCTGAAGAGCGTGAGTTTGATTCTTGCTAGAGCCATTGAACCAGCCCCACTGACGCGCTGTACTGAGGCTGCTACCTATGTTGTCTCTGTCTACCCTAGAAACAAGTTTTCGCGGCGGGATTAATAAAGGGAATTTTGTTGTTTTTTTTAATTCAATGAGAAAATGCTAGATAGGTGAATGAATTTGGTCCTGAAAAAAACCCAAATCATTTAAGGTTGCAATCCACTCTTGACTTCTCTTTTCCTTGCAGTCCAATTGACCTAAAGTTGAAAATGTATTAAAAGTAAAAAGAATTTCTTGATTGGGGGACATTGGTTGGTGTCCCTGGTGGGCACTTCTACTTCTGTTTCTTATCTTTTATACTGAATTAATCATCTTACTTTTTTCCCTTTTCTGTGTTGTCCTGTTTTTGTTGTCTTGTTTGCAACTCAACTCAATGGTCATGGTGTCAGTATGTGTTTTGAGAGATGATGTTTATTTTTGTTTGTAAATCCTCTCTTTTCTGGTACATAACTGCTGGGTCACAAGTTAAACGCACTGAGTACTTTTGTACACACAGGGGTTTTAAAGATCCTTGGTATTCCTGCACCATTATGCTGTCATGAATGATGGCCATTGCTTGTTTTTGTGAGGAGATGTGATATCTTTTTTTTACAGTAAATCATCTCTCTGTGGTGTTTGTATGTGTTTTGAGAGATGATGTTTATTTTTGTATCTCTTTTCTGTTTGTGGGTTGATCTGTTACCTCTTTCTTTGAACTTATACTATCATCTTGCTTTCCTCTGGGCTCCTCTATGACCCTCTTGTGTCGTGGGGCCTTAAAACAGCCAATAAATAAACTAAACAAACATTTCTTGTTTTTGTCTCTTTTTTAAATTATTTTTAAATTCCATTATTTTAGTATCCAGCTCTCTGCTCTCCACTTGACAAGACTTGTGAAACATATCCCTTGACATAACAACATCTGGAAACACAAAGCATTTTGTCAGGCTCACTTACATTTTTGTTCAGTTGGAAAAGAAAGATTTTTAAGCAAAATTCTATTTACCTATCCCACAGGGGAAATTTGTCTTGAGGGTCTGTCTTAAAGGAAAACTGGGAGACAACTCAGGCCTTCGACACAGGCAGTGCAGTGCTGCATTATAGAGGAATCTAACCCACAGTCTTTGGCATAAGAGTTTGAGACCTTCAAAGACAGAGAAAATGCGCGCGCGTGTGTGTGTGTGTGAGAGAGAGAGAGAGACGGGTATTTTTTTTCAATATATTCATAATAAAAGCAAAGGAAAGAGGTGATTATCAAAGATTAAAATTCACCTAAAAAAAGAATGTAATTAAAACACCCCAGGCAGTCTCCACATGGTATCATCACACTCATGGATTACACACTGTTGGTGCATGCTTTATTTCTCTCCCCCGTGGGGACCCGGGGAATATAATACGTCCCCTGCGGGCCGGCAGGAGGTGAAAACCCTCCGAAGGCAGCGGGT
>JBCIKM010049245.1:0-13497 GCA_039654465.1 Melibe viridis
CTCTCTCTCTCTCTCTCTCTCTCTCTCTCTCTCTCTCTCTCTCTCTCTCTCTCTCTCTCTCTCTCTCCCTCCCTCTACACATGCGCACACAGATACACACACACACACATACACACACACACACACACACTCACACACATACACACATGATTGGGTAGTGTATATCAACTATGCTCAAGATTGAATAAGATCATCTTTTTCTTCTGGAGTCACAGAAATGTAAACTGATAGTTCTTTGTAGAAAAGGGTATGAAGGAGTTAAAATATCTTTCTCTTTTTATTCTGGTATGCATCTAATTTCTTTGTCTCTGTTTTCCTAATGTTTCCATCCCACGTTGTAAAGCAGAAAGTATAGTACATGAATTTTAAAACATGGAGAGAACATTCTCTTGGATATCCAGGTTGTTAAAAATTCTCATAAATTGTAATTTAATGTTTGCCTGATTAATAACTTCCTTGCGTGATTTTTCCAAGTGAGGTTGTTATCAATTACAATACTTTAATACTTTTAAGTGAATACCCTTTTAATTTCTTTGTTATCAAGGATTGTATTTCCATGGGTGTTATTTTCACTTTAAAATGAAAAATCTCTTGTTTGATTTTATTAATGTTAGGATGTAGATAATTTTCTTGACACCATTTGACAAAGTCATTTATGAAGGATTTTTAGGTTACGATGTCCTGATCAATCTTGATTAAAGCTTGAATGTCGGTATCATTGGCGTATTTTATAACTTTAATGCTGTTATTGCCACTCGAAAATCATTGACATAGATAGAGAAAAGAACAGGTGCTAAGACAGTGCCTTGTGGTGCTCCTATATTTGATATGATCACGGATGACTCAATATTGGCATTGTTGTTTGTTTCCTATATATTATATTACATATGAACTGCTTTTTAACAGTGAGAAATTCTAATATCCAAAGAGCGATTCTTTTCTTGACTTTTAGTCCTACTTTACTTACGATAACAAAGACTGTTTATCTCATCTTAATTTGGGTCACAGT
Source organism: Melibe viridis (assembly GCA_039654465.1). Classification (NCBI taxonomy): domain Eukaryota; kingdom Metazoa; phylum Mollusca; class Gastropoda; order Nudibranchia; family Dendronotidae; genus Melibe; species Melibe viridis. The sequence continues at coordinate 1,010 of JBCIKM010049245.1, forward strand.
CTTCTCATTTGTCTTACCATTAAATCTCAACTCCCCCAATATATTTCATTTAATACATTTCATCTGTTATGTAACATTTGAACAATTCTGGTCTTAATTTCAGAACCCTTGTGAATATAGCAGACATCAAATGATTTGGCCTGCAAATCGAACTTGTGATAAATTGCCAGATTTTATCATTGTGGGGCCTCAGAAGACCGGTATGTGGATGCCATTTGCATTTTTAAGAGTATTGATTACTATTGATACAGATTGGCACAGATTATCACTAAAAGTTAATTTATATATAATATATTATGCCTTCGCCTTGTGGTAAATCTGCTCATTGATCTTTCTCAATGAGTAGAGACCACCTAGGCAACAACTACTATTTTTTGGCTTAGGATCTAGTAATACCCCAAATGTATTGCTCATTATGCCACGCAAGATTAGGCACAGTGGACTGATCATCTGCCTGCCTTCATTTCTTGTGATCCAGAGTTTTTCCTCCCAGCTCCTTGGAGCTGGGTCCCAACACTGCTAAGGTGGTATAAAGAGATATGGTTAACAAAACAAAATATTATGTCTTCCTGAAAAAGAGATGTATCAGACGAAGGAAGAAAAAAACCAACTTGCTGAACTGACGTAATATTGTTTAGCTGTACAACTTTCCTAACCCTATATTTTAGAAAAATGTTTGGTTCAATATTACAGCTGCAGAAAAATTGAGCCCTTTAAAATCCATTCAAAAGTGAAGTAACTTGAAAACTTATTTTGATGGAAACGTCCACTTTTATTCAATGCTGGAGACAGTTGTTCAATTTTTTGTATACTGAATTGAGATACTGTGAACTGACAGTGGTGTCATTTCCATTGTCATGATAAAAGACTTGAGGTAGAATTTGTACAAGATAAGGTTAGATAAATTTCTTGAGTTTACTGTTTGTTTTCTTTTCCTCTGATTATTTAAGTTGTCATATCTCTGCTTAAAGAGCAAGACTCCTCACAAGGGCTGAAAATTTTTTAAGCCAAAATGTGTGTGTTCAAACCTTTAAGTGGTTTGCCATGGACAACATGTGTGATAACTGTTGGCATTGAGTCAAAGCTTGATGAATAATCTATTCCCCTTGTGGATGCCCCGAGGCCACAGCACTTTCATATTTGCAGGCAGACAGACCATTTTTTTTTTAAAAGTTGAGTTTCAATTCTTAAGTTAGAGAAGAACTCTTGTGAAATTTCAATCCCTTCTGGCATATTTTGTTAAAGGTTAACTAATTTCTTTATTTAACTTGTAAGAATACTAAGTTCTATGAACAATTCATTTGGCTGCTCATTCTTTGATATTTTTCAGGAACAACTGCCCTGTACTCTTTCTTGTCTCAACATCCATCCATAGTGAGCAACTATAAAAGCCCTAAAACATTTGAAGAAATACAGTTTTTCAACACCAACAACTACTACTATGGCTTAGATTGGTATGTCTAAGATGTGGATGATGATTCTTTTTATTTGAAACTATGAAACACATACATGGCTCGAAATGATTTTTTGTTTTGTTTTCTTTTCTTTTTTCATGGGCTAGTTGATTCAGTTTCACATAAATTCATATCTTTTGTAGACTTTTGAATACTTCCAGACTGTTACGAAAGCTCCTTGAATTTATTGATACTAGTTTCAAATCCCAAATTATGCTGTCAGCTTGGAGAATGAAAGGTGTAGTGTAATATCTTTGAAACTATTGTTTTTTTGTCACAGGTACATGGACTTTTTTCCTGAAGTAAAAAATGCCAACACTACCTTGTTATTTGAGAAAAGTGCCAATTACTTTGAAAGTGAATATGTCCCAAAGCGTGTCGCAGCACTTTTGCCTCGAGCCAAGATTGTCATCCTTTTGATGAATCCTGCTTTGAGAGCTTACTCTTGGTATCAGGTGAGGATCTGGTTTTGTATTATTGCCTAACTAGTAAGCAATAAGCTAATGCAGAAACTACGTTAGTGTTACTAGTGAAAGATTGAGATCCATTTTGTATCCTTTTAATTCAACTGTGACATGGCTGCTTTTGGCTCCTACTAGTTAACTTAAGACAACATCTGGTATGGAATTAAAATGACCACTCAGCTCAACTACTTTCTCATGCCATGTAAAGTTGTAATTTACAATCCATGATTCTTTTACAGAATATTTTTTTCAATTTCGTTTTTTATGTGTCTGCCGAAGAAAGATGTTATGAGGGATATAATGTTTTGTTTTCTTCCTTTGCAAACATTTTTCTGTCATGAAAATTCCTCAAGAATTCCTAATAATTTTTTATCTTTTCAATACATGTGACTTTTTTGCTTCAACTTTATTGATTTGTACTAATTCATTCTCCAGCATATGCGAGAACATAAGGATCCAACAGCTTTGAATCACTCCTTCTATGATGTAGTGAGTGCTACAGACATGGCGCCTGTTGCTCTTCGCTCTTTACGCAACCGCTGTCTCTCCCCTGGCTTGTATGCTCAGCACATCATAAAGTGGTTAGATTTTTTCCCTCCCAAACAAGTGAGTAAACCCATAGAAGGTCATCATCTTTTCCCTTTTGCATGTGTGGTAGGAATAGCTTCAGACTCCAATTATTGTTATGATTCAACACATGCAATAAATACTACATGATCAGAAGGAGATAAAGGGAAAAAAAGTTTATGTCACTGTTGTCACATATATCATAGGCTAATGGCTCATAAATTTGAAGCTATCTGAAGCTATGTCTTATTTTTTCCCCTTTTCTGTGATGTCCTGTTTTTGTTGTCTTGTTTGCAACTCAGTGGTTGTATCCTATTTCATGCCTTTTGGTACATAACTACAGGGTCACAAGTTATACTTGCAGAGTACTTTTGTACACAAAGGGGGTAAAGGGGATCTAAAGATCCTTTTAAGTCATCTCTCTGTGGTGTCAATTTGTGTTTTGAGAGATTATATTTATTTTATTTATTTTTTTACCCCTTGTGGTAAATTGGCTCATTGGTCTTTCTCAATACTACCAAAGGCAACAGCAACTATTATTTGGCTTAAGATCGAGTAATACCCCATATGTATTGCTCATTACACCAATCAAGATTTGGTACGGTGGACTGTTCATCTGCCTGTCTTCGTTTCTTGTGATCCAGAATTTTTCCCAGCTTGGTCCCGACACTGTTAAGGCGGTATGAAGGGATAAGGAGAACAAATCAAAACAAATATTTATTTTTTATTGTAAATCATCTCTCTGCTGTTTGTGGTTTGAACTGTACCCTCTTTTAACTTATCTATCATCTTACCCCTGGGCTCCTCTATGACCCTCGTGTCTTGTGGAGCCCTATAACCATCAATAAATAAACAATAAGAAATTTTACCTTTTACGTACGTTTCAAAATGTTAAGGTGTTCTGGGGACATCTTTTAGAATGTATGTGAAGCTGTACAAGAGAAATAACTTGTTAACCTCTGTTTCAGATTCACATTGTGCACAGTGATGAATTAAAAAATGATCCAGTCAGTGTGTTACATTATCTTCAAAAGTTTTTGCGTGTGGAGCCCTACATGGATTATAGTCAATATTTAAGGTATGTGATATTTTCCCATTTATTTGCACAGACTGATAAAAAATTATCACAGCAAACATTATACAAATGTGGCATGCACTAATTTATAAAATTTTAATTAAGTGTGGGGTATTTTATTCACCCTGTAAAATGTTAACTTTTTTCAAATTCAATTAGATTTAAAAACTTTTCAATCAGTGTTTGATTTGGTAAGATTCAAAGTTTAAAGAATATTAAATTAGTTAGGTCTTACAAAATCATAAAATTTAAAAACATTTGTTTTATTTTTTTGCCCATAGACAAAGCAGGAAACTTATTAAATATGGATCATATAATATGACATAACATGATTTTTCTTTCCTCATTGATTTTGACCACGTTGTTAATGCATGGCTTGAATTAGGATTCTCTTGCATTGCTTGGTTAAAAAATCTCATGCATAAGATTGCCGTTCACCAGCATTATTTGAGTTTCTGACATCCTTTTTCTGTAAAGTCCATTGGGCTGATTAGGTTACTGAACTTCATTGTTTTGAAGTCATCAGTTTCTCTTCTTTTTGGTTGTAATTTTATCCACAAGCTTTTGATCTGATAATTTTTTGTCTATATATATATATATATATATATATATATATATATATATATAATATACACACACACACACATTTGCTTCCTTAACTTATATTTTTCATTCCTATATACACTGACAGGCGTTTAAAACAGGTAAATTTTGTTTTGTTAATTGATTGTATTATTTCAATTGGAATTTATTACATTATTATCACGTGAAAATCCTGACTTTTTTGTTTTACAGATATGATCCAGACAAAGGTTATTTCTGTCAAGTTTTGAATGAAAAGCAGAACAAGTGTTTAGGCAAAAGCAAAGGCCATAATTATCCACCCATGGATAAAGATTCTGAGCACCACCTGAGATTGTTCTACCGCAAACACAACATTAATCTGTCAAAACTGTTGCCATCATTCAGTGTCAGTTTGCCAGAATGGCTGCGACATGAACTTAGGGAAGCAGATTTACTGAAGCGTGATTAACCATTCATTTTCGTGGAAGTTGACCATTTTTTGTCAGTAATTCTCTCTCAGTCTGCTTTTCCATCTGTCTCTGTCTGTCTATCTGTTTGTCTGTCTGTCTGTCTCTCTCTCTCTCTCTCTCTCTCTCTCTCTCTCTCTCTTTCTTTCTTTTTCTAAATGTTTCTTGCTTTGTTTTTTTTTCTTTCTCTCTTTCTCCTTATGTTTGTCTTTCTTCATCTGTAAATCAAGCACACATCCATGTAGAAAAATACTCTTATTATGTCTTCCATCCTCTAATCAAATGTGCGCTAGAGCGTATGCATGTATGTATGTATTTGGCCATCCTGAAAGCAATTGACATTCGAATCTTAATCTTTGGAGTGTTTCCTTCAGGATCAGCTGTTATTAGAGTGCTTGTGTGTTTTGATCTTTGAGAGATATTACATGGTTATGAGCTAGTATGAATGAAGCATTTATGTCTCATTGAAATTGGTTATTATATAACCCTGTTATGTAAAGTTTTAATTAAAACAAGCCCCACTAGTTTGAAGCTATGTTATCTCTTTTAATAGCTATCATTCTCATGTTTGTCATTTTCACTCGTCCTCATGGAACAAATTCAATCATCTTTTTCCCTATTTTATTGTATAAATAAAGGAAAACTATGATTTTGTTGATGGTGTAATGTGGGCAATTTTTGTTCCTTAAGTTGGTTGGGATTCATTTAAAGGAATAATACCTGATCAACTATGATAACTTTGGGATGGCTAACTTCCCTCATCATTTACGCTTTGATCGGTTAAAATTGTTTTGAAACAATCTCTTGAAGAAACTTTGTTTTGCAAGACTATACAGGGTGAGTTAAAATTTTGCAAACACTACTATTTCAGAAATAATTGATTCAGTTTTCCTTGAACAATCTTCTTGTCCCCAAAACCAGCATGATTTTATTGGCCTTCCCGCCTGAGGATAACTAAGTGACTCATGGAAGTTCCCCAAGAAGGGATTTGATTATTCAGTGAGATTACACTTGATGCTAACAGGAATCACCGACGTTTTCCATGGTAAACCAGGATAGCCCCTGTCAGGTTTTGAGCCCTTGTCCTCAATCAAACACCTTGGTAACTGAGCTACTGGTTCACCGGCATGACAGACCTGCAAATCTTCCGTCAATTGACAGATTTCCGCATTTTATTCTGCATGTCTTGTTTTTGTTCAATCTGTCACTGCGTATGCCTGCTACCATTATCAAGGTCATTCATGTTACCATTATATTGTGTAACACGGGTGTGTTATGACCCCTCTGTGCTGCATCAGCGGTGGAAAGCACACCGGATACGAGGGATGCACACCAGCCGCGCAGCATTGACACAGACACCCACCTCTCATCACTCAGCACGAGGCTGCGTTCAACACTTCACATGCGGCTATAGTTATTTTTAGATGTCGTGCGCATGTTCATGTATTTGCTTTGAGACCTGTAAAATGTTCAGACTGACTTTTGTCCAAAAACAATCACGTCATTGCCGTCCAGCTAATTATAAAGATTCGTGATTGTCACTTCTTTTTTTTCTCATTTGTCAATTCCCGTTATCCAGTCTATTCATTTTACCATTACTCATCAGCTGGTAGATTCACATGCTGGTAGTTCACATTGCACCTGAACTGTGGGCATGTTGCACAAAGGCTGTCGTGCTGGTGCGAATGCATGCTGCAAGAGGTCAAGGTCACAGTCTCATTCATGGAGAGCACCATTAGGCCAACGCCCCTTTTCTCCTCTCAACCGCCTGAATTGGTAATAACAAAGACAGACGGAAGAAATGAGATTTGAGGTGGCTTTTGCGAATTATTTATTATTATGCGATGGACTTGGGAGTATCGTAAGTATGAGGCAGTGGTTAGAGGTAAACAAACCTTGGCTGAACTTCTCTGCTCGCTGCCTGCTGGTGTTGATATATGATGCCTAAAACTTAGAAATGGATTGTTAAAACTAAAGGGCAGCTAGTTAGAGAATCAGGACCGTTGTGGTGACACTAACTTTACTGGGCTGTATTTAGAAGATTCCCATGTTGAATCGCGTGCTGATTATTTTGCTACCAGAGGCTGATAACGGTACAGGTGACTGGAATGGAAATTGTTCGTCATCCGCCATGCTCAATCAAAGATCCCTATTCACATTTAGTTTCAAACAAAATAAATAAAAAGAACTTATGCAGAAAATGCCCCTTACCAAGAAATCCCCTTCTCCCACTTGACACCAAGTGTGAGTAAATCAGGTAGGCCCACCCACATTTTTTTCTCCTTTTTTATTTTGGAGCAACATTCGTTTTCAGTTTAAAATGTCAATGAAAACAATAGTGACATTTACTTGCAACAAAGCTGAGCTTACTTGTTATTATTTTTAAGCACCTCTGTGTGTTTGCATGGGTTTTGATTTTCAGTCGCGAAAAAGTTCAGTTAATTTTTCAAATCGTCATTTACAGATCTGGCATGAGTGACATACAATAACAGGCATCAATCGTGTACATTTTACAGTAGTTGATATTCTTTGTCATTAGTATGCGTTCCTTGAGTTCATCTATGTGTCTCCCATGCTTGTGTTAAACTTAATTTTGACTTACTGTTGCTATATTTGTGTGCTGAATGTTACACTGGCTTTTGATTTGAATTTATTATATTTCATGAACTTCTGTGTGATATTTACCACCCACTAGATTACGACTATCTTTCACATGTCATCAAGGTCTGTTTTTAGTAAAGCAAGGTCATAAGGCCATTGTTATGAAATGAGCAATGATTTCATTACTAATGTAAATAAAATGTTTTTATACTCTCGTTATTTATTAATGCCCCATATGTTAATGGATTTAGTAGAAGTATTGGCTCTTAGTGAGAAAGGTTTTAATAATCCATCACACAAGATGCATATACACATCTTTGGAGTTTTGGAGGTATGAAAGTATTCAGAAGAAGAAGTTTACTGAGAAAAGTGTCCAATTTACAAGGAATAGAATTGTTTTTAGTTATCTCTCTTACTGACACGAGATCATCTGACAATTGATCGCATTCATTTATTTATTTATTTTGTCACACTTAAAGAACTGTTACATGTTGACCAAAGACTGAGGGAAATTCAGATATCCTACTTTTTACCTTCTTTTTTTTAAAAAGAAGAAATCAGTTAAGCAGGGAGGGTTGCATGGGGTTTACTCAGACTTTATTTTGTTACAAGATCAAAGAATTATTTGATGTGTCCTGTTTTCTCATTTTAAAATGATATGTACATAATTTTATCCAGAATTTTTTTTATTTTTTTTTAAGGGAATGCAGTTATCTAAAATTTTCTTTATATGAGCTTTTTGGGACAAATTATGTTGCAAATATAAAAAATCTGAAGATCAACTGCTTTTTACACACTGACATCTTGTGGTTGGTACTCAGTGAATTGCATAATCACAATTGCAACAAGCATGCATCAAGCTGACAAAACACTTTAATCATAAAGCTGATGAAATTTGATCACAATCACGTCGATTTGAAAGATAAGAAGTTTAATTTTTTTAAATTTTACGTCATGCTGAATACCTAGTTCCCTTGTGCTCTTTTTTCTTCCCTTTCAGCCATAACAACAGGGTGTGTGTAAAATTGATTCTTGTCAGTCTCGCATCTCTGCTGCCTAATCATGTTTTGTTATTGGATGGGGTACGGTCCTGCTTGCTTTTTCCAAATGCTGACCACATCTCACAGGTTTTTTCACCCATTCAACAGGGTTTAAGGCTACTAAAATGATAGAGGCATCACTCGCATCCAGCACTGTCCCAAATCACCTCTGATGTTGTCCATCCCTCCATCCCTCTCTATCTCAGCCTATCTCTTTGTCTATTGCCCTGGGGGTTCCAAATTAAAACCTCTCCTGCTCCTCTCTTCTTTTGATATCGCCCATGCCACCTGTGTTTGTTTCTCTAGCCTCATCTCCTATTCATGTCTATCAACAGAAAGACAGTAGAATCCAGATAAAGTCACCTCACTTCAAGTCAACTCTCGCTTTAAGTCAACACACAGCAACGGTCCCATTTTTTTCCCCTTCTTTATCTTTGTATTTTAGTTTCTGATGAAGTCAACGACCTGGGCGTGAAACTCGCTTTAAGTTTAAGTCAACACTCTGGGACAGAATGGGGTGGTAAAATCCTTGCAATAGGGTAATAAGATTAAAAGTAAGAGAATATTTAACTCGCCTGTCTTAATTTTCAACCACACGATGGAAAGCACAACAAAGGCTAGGCTATTGGTCACTTGACACATGCCACAACGATGTGATTAAACCAGGTGGGGGGGGGGTGGGAGGGTGGGGTGGAACAGAGGTGCATGACACAAGCACATTCCGCCTCTCCATCAACAACAAAATGCGCCAGATATTGCCTCTTAAGTCACATACACACGAAGTGACAACCCAACCCAACAACCTTGTGTCTACCTCGGCACCACACATGCACTATAACTATAATATTAGCCATATAGCAGGTTACTACCAGTGACCGCTCACACCCTCTCCAATGAATAAGCGCATTGAGATGATTTGCGTGCCTTTTCTCATTGTGCTGCATGTTTAGTCATAGTGATCACCCTTTTATTAAAACAAAAGAAACAAAAAAATTTCAATCTTACCTGAATTTCAGTGTTCACCAGGTGCAGGGAAATAATCTATGTTTAACACAAAACACACGCTCACAAAAATTAAAAAAAAAACTTATCTAAAACATCCATAAAAGCAACAAAAGCCATAATGTATTGTGATCCTACCACATTTTTAATTCAAGGGTTTACATTCTTGTAAATTGATAAAGTCACCCTTGCTGAAAGTCAACACATTTTCTTGGTCCTGATGTGTTGACTTTATCCGGATTCCACTGTACTTTATTTCTCATTCCCAACCTTACCTTTTTTTGTTGCCTCTAGTCACCACTCCAGCATTTTATTTTTTGCTACCTATACTATAATCCAATTTCCTGCTTATTTATTGGTCAGTGGGCGGTGTAACATTTTGAGACATTATAACCAGCCCAGGGCTGGTCACACCATTGATTTGTATCGCTCTTGTTCCAGACTTAACGACTCTTTCTTGTAGCACATTAGCTTTGATACCTGCTTTAAGTTGTTCCAACTTGACTAGATTCTATTCTTTACTTCACAGCCTCCTCCTCAGACCCAGACTATCATAGTAAATCACTAAGCCAGGACTTTGAACTCCTCTTGTCTTGGGAATTGGCACACTTCACATTGCTGCAGTTGACAGCCCTTACCTTTTGACATGTACATTTATTGTACTTCTTTTTTCTAGTCACTCACCCACTCTGCGCCATTGCTTCCCTCCGACATTCCATTTCCTGTTCTACCCCTTCCCTGGATTCCTTTGAGAGCTCAGTATCATCTACCAACAGCATGTTCCATAGACTTTAAAGCCTTCTTAACTATGTTAGTTTGTCCATGACTGTAAAGACTGGTGGCTGAGACTCAATCAATACAAACCCTCTTTCCTCCTTGAAAGTGAAAGGCTCTGTTTCCCTAACTTCTGATATCCCCAGTTTTTGGTTCCCAGAGTACATCATGTCGTGTATCATCAGTCTGGCATATTTTTCCTGCACTCCCTTACTCTCATGGATTGCCATATTTCTTTCCTGGTAACTCTGCCAATTTAAGTCAGAAAAGGTTCTCTGAAACTCCCTTTGCATCTCTGCAACTGTTCTTGTACTCGCGCTCTCTGCCTCATCTCAACTGTTCCCACATCTTCATGGTCTCAGACTGGTTCATTGGTTTAATTATTCTTCGTGTAATTCTGGATATCCCCATTGTTGAGTTTAAAGTGTTATTATATGAGATGTCTCTGGCTGCTTCTGGGGATATATGAAGTGTCTCTTTTTACTCATGTACTGCATTGCATGTATCATTTAATTTATATTTGTTAATGTTATATTTCAAAATAGTAGGCGGGCAGTTGGCAGGTGTCCCTGGTGGGCACCTCTACTTCTGTTTCTTATTTTCTTATCTTTTATACTGAAGCTATTGTCTTACTTTTTCCCCTTTTCTGTGATGTCTTGTTTTTGTTGCTTTGTTTGCGACTCAGTGGTCATCCTGTATTTCATGCCTTTTAGTACATACCTGCAGGATCACAAGTTAAACGTACTGAGTACTTTTGTACACAAAGGGGGTTTAAAGATTCTGGGTCCTCCTGGACCATTATTCTGTCATTAGTGATGACCATTGGTTATTTTTGTAATGAGAGATGATAAATTTTTGCCATTGCAAATCATCTTTCTGTGGTGTCTATGTGTTTTGAGAGATGATATTTATTTTTTAGTGTAAATCATCTCTCTGCTGTTTATGGTTTGATCTGTTTCCTCTTTCAACTAATTCTATCATCTTACTTTCCTCTGGGCTCCCTGTATAACCCTCATGTGTCGTGGGGCCCTAAAACCTCCAATAAACAAACAAATCAAAATAGTAAGATGTAAAGCCTGTTTTTCATTTGTAATATCTTGTTCATTTTAGACACAGTGTCGCAGGTGACAGAGTGCAGCAATGATTGAATGATTTTACAGTGTTTGAAATTTCCCTATGTGTTCCTTGTGTGGGTTTTTTTTTAGCATGTTCAGATTGTTTGAATATACATCATTGACCTACAGGCTCTGCACCTTTTACTGCCATAGCGAGTACTAGTGGGGTGTGAAGAAAAAGATGCAAAATAAGATTGTTTTGGTGTCCCAATTAGAACAATAACTAATTTTTTTGTTCATGATGAATCAACTGATTATGATAAAGATAAATACCTCTCCTCTGGCAGAGTCCAAGTCTGTCCGTTCTTTTTACTATATTCTATCTTCTAGATTCTCACTTTCTCCTTGGGCACCTTTATGAGTCTTGTTTGTCTTGGCACCCTCAAACATACAAACAAACAAATCATTCATGTGTTTAGATCTTCTGTTTGACTGAAACCGAAATAAGAAGCATTCAATCATCCTTGGTATGCAAAACCATTTTCTAATCATTAAGATGATGATTCTTTCTTTCTTTTTTTTTTTTGTGCATTTGAGCACAAAAACAAAATCAATTGATGTTTGATGAATATTTCAGTGAAGATTTTTAATTTACTATTTTTTGTGTTATTTGTTTTTTGTTGGTTTGTTGTGTTTTTTGTTGTAAATAAGCTTGTCAAATTGGAAACAAAATCAACTTCAATGCCATATTTCTTGTTTGCAAATAGCAATGTTATGTTACTGCTATCTGATATATTTTGAGATTGAAATCAACTCACATTTACCCCAATAGCTTACAATACATGAGATGATGACTGTTGTTTTTGTTGTTTTTATCAAATTCAAATGGAAATTTAACTGTTGAAATTAATTTAAGTATGGTTGTGTCTTCAAATAAAACATGACAAGAAGAGTGGTTGAAGAATGTCAATTCCTGTAACAACCTTTTTTTTTTCCAATGCATGTCTGTGCCAGTCTTTTATCATGACACTTTCACTCTCTGATCACATTATTGAGTGTTTACTTTATTACTGTTGTATGTTCTTCTTTCTCTATGAAGTCAGAGGTCACATTTTATTGATTATTTCAAACCTATTTTGTTTTGTTTTTGACTCTTAATTTTTGACATTTTTTTTCATTAATACCTTAAGTCTGCACCTAGTGTGCCAGGATTGTTTACTGCCAAGTCAATACATAATAAGAACCAAGGAACAAAACCCAACAAAAATTATTATAAACATTCAGCTATTTGGGTTTACTTTATATTACCTGACCATTTTGGCCAGAAAAGTTTCCATTCTTGATACAACCCTATGTCTCGTTCAGAACTGTTGACTGCTTGTTTGCATAACCTTAAATGATCTTCATAAGGTGTTCAACTCTGTT
>JBCIKM010049356.1:0-12315 GCA_039654465.1 Melibe viridis
TGGAGAAACATCACCAACAGAGCGCCCCCCCCCCCAAAAAAAAAAAAAACAAAAAAAAAACAAAAAACAAACATAAAAAAAAAAAAAAAAAATCCAAAAAACCAAAAAAACAGAGACACAAAATAATTTAAAAAAAACAAAAAAAAAAAAACAAACCAAAACCCAAACCCAAACCAACTCCGCCTAATTGGTAGAACAAAGCTTGGACATGACAAGGAAACAACTTTGCAAGGGAATCTCAACTCCTCTTTTGCAAAAGCATTTGAAGCACCAACTACGACAAGAAGAGTAATCTTGAAGGAGACAAACAAGACCGACACAACCGTTACATGTCAATTGTCAGTGGCATAAATAGGAACTAGATAAACCCCTCAAAGCTCTTCCATTTTGATAAATACATAAAAAGTCGTGAACGCTTATTGTTGTGCGATGGATGATATGATAAAGTCATTGATGATAAAGCTCTTTTGAAGTCAGTGTCACAGGTTAAAAGTGTCTACATTATGTTACCTTCATCATTTCCAAAACTTCATTACTAGACCATAAAAATAAAATGCAAATTACTTAGATAACTGATTAAGTCAACACAAACACATCAGTAACTCGTATTTTGCTACTCACTTACTACCCTTTATGCCTGCTGGCATGATGGGTAGTGGCAAAAGTCATTTCAACTGCCCCGTTATCAGTCACACATTCTCACTCACCTCCTCACAGGAAATCACAAAACACGACTCACAAGCATACGCTCATTTCATATTACAAACATTTGAAGTGTTTCACGCAGAAATAACTCAAGAGGAATCTATGCAAAGGGGTTATAATTGAGTCAAAGTTCAAATACGACAAGTACATTGTACAATCTACCCACAAACATTTCATGGCATTATTCCACACCTTGGTAAGTCTTTCATAGAAAGGAGTGTTTGACCTCGTGCAATAAAACCTCTTTACACTGCCTTCTGCCCTGCCATTATATTTTAAAAATTACAATATAAGAGCTCTTCCTGCTTTTGCTTGTCCTGTTTTCTTGATTATCATAGCAAAGCTAAATTATTGCCACTTCTGCATGTACGAGGGACGTCAAAGAAACCTTTTTGCCCTGACCATAAAGGTATGCAGTCACAGGCAGAGCATAAAATCTTCAGGGAGGAATATTCAACTTTACAGAGCTCTGCTTGCTAAGTTTTGAAAATGTGTAATGAGGGCTTTGATTCTGAGAACACCTTTGTAGGTGAATGACACAAGGTTTCCCATTCAAAGCAAAAACAAAGTAAAAAATAGGATTCTGCTGATAATCGCCATGCGATCAAATGTCTTTATCTGCTAACAAAATCAGCTTTATCATGAAAAACAGTAGATATCTCCTGGAAAAATCTCCAAAGGTGATTTCCTTGCAGATGAAAGAAATTTGATGAGAGACATAATCAAAGTTCAGTACTACTCGCTGAAAGTTTTATGCCTCTATTTTTCATTGCGCTCCTTCAAGGTCAGGGAAAGACTCCTTGAGCTCCCCTTGTCCACTGACTACAGTTAGTCCCCTATTGCAGATTTTATCCTGCACAAAAACAATCTTAGTAATTATTCCTTATACACAAACTTGATCAACATGACGAAAAAAAATTGGCTATCTTTCTAGTTCAGATGATTCCATTTCCTCTGATTGTTTAAAAAAAAAACATATTTTTTGCCTCTCGTCTAAAATTGTGTTTTGTGGAGGATATTCATGGACTGAACAAATCAGTATGTGAGAAGATCTGGGAAAACCTGTTACATTGTGCAGATTAAGAAAATGAGCTGGAAGCTATTATTTCAGACTGTGAGGTCATTTCTGGGGTCAAAATGGGTTGCAACTTCAAACGTTCTTTTAACCATTCAAGATTCAATTTCAAATTATATCATGCATTATTTTGATTAATAAATATCAATTTTTTTAAATTTTCTAATCAACCCTGTCTAGTTGGATTTTTTTTTTTTTTTTAATGAGCTATTTTATTCGTTCAACTTTCATCCCTACTTTGGCGGACTCTTTTTACTTGAACCTACATATATTACACATTGTTGAAAAGCTTGTTCCTGTGGCTATTCATTGATGAATTGCGTGCATGGATGCAATGGAAGGAGCTGCATATGTCAGTAGTCTCTATTGAAGCTTAGCATGGAACTGGCTACGGTTATCTTGCGTCTTTCTCAGCTTTTTTATCATTCTTGTAGAAATAACTGACCTCTGACCGCTCCAAGAGATGAAATAATCTATTTAGTTACACATGTTTAGATTTTGCTTAATTTTAATGATCATATTTGTTTAAAATTGAAATTAAACTTGTCAGAGGAAGCTGTTTCTAGGGACAATGAAGAGAAACAATATGGTGGACAGAGGAATCAAATTGGCTTGAATAACAAGTTAGGGTCCTAAAAATGATTCAGTGGACCTGCATTAATTTAATGATTTAGATTAAAAGAAAGGCATTTCCAATGATGAGGTCAACAATAACGTCCATCTAGAACTTCAACAAACCAGAGATTCTCTGCACTTTCAAAATAACAGCCGAAAATTCAAAGTTGATTTTCTCTATTTCTTACTTTCTCAATCAGCACCAATTTTGTAACTTCAAATATCCGTTACTCTGACTCTAATTAAGATAGCAAAATGATCAGGAAAGACCTATTTCAAAGACTTAACACTCGATTTTTAAAAAGTCAAATTTTTGCCAAGTCACGGGTTTTCCCACACCGCCTAACATATACAGGTACATATATCTCATTCTACCCTGCTGTATCTGTAGCACAGAAAACTTTCTCTACGTCATAACAGCAGGCAGTATAAGGAGGTTAAAGGGTCAGAGATGCCCTCTGGTCATGAAAAAAATAGGCCTGACTTTAGAATAAATATGCTATTTTTCAAGAATACAATTTTTTTTACCATCCAAAAATATACAGCTAGAACAAGATAACTAAGAAGACATGACAAAAGGACTCGCATTGATCAGCATTTAACTGTGATTGTGTCTCTAAAGTCACTGCACTGAAATTGACTTAATGAGCTTCCTGCCTTTGGAGAATGAATACAGGCTCATTTTCCAAAAATCTGAGCCTGAATTTGAATCTTAAAAGCCCTTATTCAGACTGAAGCCTGACCAAAGGGCATCATGCATTGTAGTGTGGTGAAGTTTACTGTAGTGCAGTAAGGTGTAGTGTTGTGTAAAGCTTGTAAAGTGTAGTATGGTGTAGTGCAGTGGAGTGTTTGTGCAGTGTTATGTCTTGCAGTATAGTGAATTGTTTATGCAGTGTTGTGCAGTGTAGTTTTGTGTAGTGTCATGCTGGGTAGTGTGGTGTTGTATAGTGCAGTGTCGAGTTGATTCATCGTCCTGTCCTGTCAGTCTACTGCGGGTAGCCCGAGGAAGGTCTGGGATAGCCTGAGCTGTAAGTGGGGGCGCCTCGTGAATACGGATTGCCTGGAGACTGGCCCTGTGGCTGGGGCATTGAGGGGGCCGGGGGATAGCCGGGTGCCTTGGACTGGGAAGAAAAAATAAAGATGGAGAAAACAGATTTATAATACTAATGGATTGACAAAGAGAAGAAATACTCACAGTATTCAAAGAATCTTTTTTTGATTTTTTTTTGTTTTTCTTTTATTGAGGCCATGTGACAAATTTCTGATTTTGAAGTGTCTTTATTCCAGTAATAAAATATAGAGCCTAAAGAGGAAAAAAATTGGGGATTTTCATATCTCTCATGATTCCTGTTGTTTAACATGATGTTGTACAGCAAGTAAATAAGTAAGTATATCAGGAAGCAAGTAAATAAGTACGTAAGTAAGAAGGTCCGTTCTATCCTACCTGTGGTAGCTGTGGCATTCCTGGGGCCTGCTGACCATAAGGGTTGGATGGCACTCCGGGTTGCGACGCTGGCGCCCCCTGTTGCTGCGGCTGTTGTGGCTGCTGTCCGTACATCATCTGCCCTGGGGCAGGTTGTCCCGCGGCACTGGGGTAACCTGGATTGCCGTAGTTGCCATACATGCCTGCCAACACAAAATTTAACAAATTAAAGTCAGTGTGACCTACTTAATACTGAGGTAGGATTCAAATTAAATCCAATTCAATCAAGAATCAACTGATCTTCATTTATCGCAAATAGACAATAAAAAATAAAAACAGCAAACAGGCATGAAACAAATTAGGGCAATTTTTCAGTATAAATCAAATTTACTCATTAAAGCATAAGAATAAAATACCTTAACACAATCCAAAGTTTTGAATGAGTATTCAATGCAGGGGAACCAGAAGCACAGCTGTGATAAGAGACTAGAAGTCGGTGCCCGATTTAGTCTCTCAAGTTACACAATATAGGACAGAAGTAGCATAGCCCCGTGTTTTACTAGGCAAATGGCATACATGGTAGGTTGCCTATGCTTCTCATGCAGCCTAAACTTTCCCTAAATCTGAACTGGCACCAAAAAAAAAAAAAAGCTACCAATTACCACTGGGTGCAGAGTAGAACCCACTGTGACTGTACTGGCGTTTGAACCCGTGCACTCATTTAAAACTGAGTGATAGTCACAACCTGAGCTGCTTTTGAGCTGTTAGACACAAAGCATCATCAACCAGTTAAACCCTCTCACAGTCTGAACTGAACAATCCCAACAATTGAAGTGCAATGCAAAGGGATGTAATCAAAAGTAATTCTGGTGTAAAAGATACCGCTTTGTCATTGATTAAACAAAAACCCACACATTCCTGTGAAGAAATTTCAAACATTAATATCTCAAGTTCCTGAGGATCCCACTTCACTCCCTTTCTCAAATCCTATGTTTTCCTGGAACAGATTAACTCAGATACAAGCAAATATCCCATTCACCTATGCCAGTCCTGCTGTTCTCTATAATTCTAGATTTAGAGGAGAAAGAAAAACCTTTTCAACTGAGACTGTGACAGGAACCCGTTTTACAACGAACATGAAAGAAAACACTTCTTAAGTTCCCCTTCAATATCCCCCGCGGAGGATGGGACTCATTAAATTTCCCTATTTATCCCTTAGCGCAAACACAAGGCACAACAAAACATAACTTAACAGGTCAAAATTAAACAGCAAAGAACATATCACAAGATACATGGAAATATGACAAAACAAAAGGGAAATTTTAAAAAAAATGGACAAGACAGCGCATTTCTCCTTAAATTAGCAGTTTACGGGTTGTTCCTATTACAAAAGGAAAATAAAAGATAGACAATAACAAAATACAGGCTCTTCAGCTTTACATCCCAGCTTTAAAAGAGCTAATGAAAATAACTACACACAGCCATTTCATTACTTAAAAGATGAGCAGACACTTTCAATGTAAAGAAATATGTGAGTAATAAGGCTGTACTGATATTAGTATTAATTGCTGATTCATGCAATACCTGGTGCATATGTGGGTTGCTGCGGCTGTTGTTGCATGGGTAGTTGCTGTTGCTGCGAGGAAGGTGGTGCTTGTGGTGGAGGTTGCTGCTGACCTGGTTGCCCTGGTTGTCCCGGTTGCCCCGGAGCCTGCGCGCTGCTGCTGTTGTACCCCGGCTGTCCTGCATAGGACTGGGGCATTTGCCCTGGAGGAGTCATGCCATAGTTGGGCTGGTTTGGATAGACTGAAGGGTGCTGCGTTGCCGGTTGAGGAGTTGGTTGTTGTTGTTGCTGCAAGGTTTGTTGTTGGGATGATTGATCAGGCTGTAACGAATGATAATATAAAAAGGAATAACGTTGGATCTAAGGCAATACCATTTCATGGCTCCTTTTCTTGCAGTGTTCAATTCTGACTGCAAACACACAATAAAAGACAAGCCCTGCCTCTGCATGCAGTGTAACCACGTCTTACTGACAACCGTAAGACATTAAGATGGATGTTGGGGTTATCGTTATAACAGGCAATCTTAAATTTACAACATCCCTCATTTGGAAGTAGCTCTATGAATGTAATTAAGTTTTACTGAAACCCACACTAGTAATAAGCTAAACAGTCAACAGATCAGTGTTCAGCTGTATATCTTCTTATCCGCCCCTACTGATCAAAAGGTAATAAAAAAAAAAAACCAAAACCCCAGATTTTCCATTAACTAGAGTATGTAAAAATGGATTAGATGGTGTTACCTGTTGCATGTTTTGTTGTCCTCTGACTTTATTGCTGGCAGATGATCCAATGCTGGAGATACTGTCAGGGGTGGCTGCACGGTCAAAGGACTGCGATACAGATGGGGAAGCTAAGAATAGAGAACCACGAGTCATCATTTCTATTGAAATAGAGGATTTATAAAACAATACTCTTTGTCAAAGAACCCTAATGAAATGCCTTTGTGCTGCACAATTTTTTTTTTTTTTTCCATTTTGCCTGTATTCATAAAACAGATGTGGAGTGGTTATTTATTTTTTTATTATTTTTTTTTTTTTATCAATCAGTTTTCAGTGCATGAACTCTTATTTGAATAACTCAGCAGCTTAACAATATATTGTTTTTCAAATGAAGAATAACAAAGGTCGGAAAACATAAAAATAAGGAATAATGGGGACACTGCTAACTCACTTAAGCACAGTGAATGTCAACTTGTCATCCCTTTCTTATTTATCATTCTTTGCTCCATCACATAAAAAAAAAAAAGAAAACATTTCCAAATCTCCATCCATTTAAAGTCCAGACTTAAAGCCGAAACCATTCTGCCATCAAGTCAAAGAGAAGCTTTTAAGCTTGATTTCAAATCAACCCACCATTTGCATCACCTGCTCCAAAAGATGCCATCACTTTGTTTTGTACAGACTCATTTGAGAGCTGAGATTTGAGAGGGTCAAACTCTTTGCCTCCAACTGAATTAATTGCCTTCACTCCATTTGGCATCGAACTTTCTCCAACGGCATCACCTGAGGCATTGACAATTTCACAATGGATTATTTATAAAGGAAACCACATAGTCTTTTCAAATTGAAAAAGTTGATTAAGATACGGCTGCAATCCTATAAATTACGACCAAAAATAGAGTTTTCAATTTCGAAATTAAGTTTTGCCAGCACAATACTGACAGAGGTATTATAATCAGCCAAGACATTTAAACACCAAGGCCAAACACATAATGAAAAATTTGAGGTTTTCTGTAAAAAATGCTACAAAGTAGAACTACAATTGCGCAGCATTTTAAAAAATTTTTAAACATATATGTAAAACCCAATGTATTGTGCATTGAGTTATACACAGAGCCTTAACATATCATAAATTCATTTTCATTCATTAAAATTTTCCCAAATGCACAATTTAGGCAAACAGTTTTAGAGGAAAGGATTTAAAGGAAAATATCTATATTTCATTGGACGAGTGTTGATATCATAAGTCAAATAAGGCAAATATTTTAACCATCAGATATACTCACTTTTCCCAGCGATGCCATCGGCCAAGCTGAGACCCTGGGTTGCCCCAACAAGGGGGGAAGGCTCTAGCCTGTCCAACAAATCTATCACCCTGTCTCGGATTTCCTGCAACTCCCTCCGCACGTTACCCATGTCTGTTGGTTCCAACAAGGATTTGGGTCCACCCACTGGAAAACAATGAACAAAATAAATGAACAGTTATGAATGAAGAGAAACAAATTAAAAAAGAATAATTTAAACCCCCACACACATCTCCAATAAAAAATACAAAGAAGTTTAATTTCTGTTTCATACCTACATGATAAGTTAATTAAAGTTATTTTAATACTTCCCCTTTAAAATAAAAAAAAAACAATTGCAGCAAAAGATAAAGTGATTTCCTTTTAAATAAATTTTAATTAAATACAGTAGAATTCCCTTAAATCGTAATTTTGGGGACCTACTAATTAATTTTCGGTTTAAAGGCATTTTGGTTTTGAGCAAGTTCACTTGTTTTCGATGTTTTTCAAGGGCAGTAACTGTGTCAGGCAAGTGATACTAGATGAATGGTGGGCAGAGACGAAGTGGAAATGAATGGTGTGTGTTGTTAATGGTCTATGCCAATGCTAAAGTGTATAAAACAAAGAAAGCACACACATACACACACACACACTCTCTCTCTCTCTCACTCGTACCCCCTCCCAACACATTTGTATAAGTCTTACATTAGGTAGGTATGCGAGCGAGAATATCTTGCGTGATTGCACACACACACAACCCGTGTGCAGACCGCGCGAGTGAGTACAACTTGCTTGCGTGATTCTACAACCACCAAGTCCACGTCATTCTTTCCCTTTCGTCCGCCCCCACCCCCGCTGTTACCTATCGCCTTTTGAGTGATGTGCCTTGTTGGTCAAACCCAAGCGTTGCTAACCATGTTTGCTTACCACCACCCCTCACCCCTCTCCCTCACCTCAACAGTCATACTCTTGATCGAGTTGCGTTTGCAAGCTCGGCGTCACGTAAGATTACTGGGAACGCTAGGCCCCCTTCCCGAATATTGAAGAAGGAATAAAAGAAAAAGGATAGACGCTTTCAAGTTGTTTCAGTTTAAAGGCAGTCACGCTTTGAAGCATTTCGGTTTATCATATGACATGATACAAAGACAAAGAAGAAACTTGTAAAATTGGTCGATTTCTTTAAGGTTTATGAAAATTTTCGGTTTAGCTTCTTTCGGTTTCAGTGAATTCTACTGTATGTCAAAACTCATTTTAAAAAAACACTAAATTAATTTTATCCACTATTAATGAAATGAGCAAGAAATATAAATCTTCATTTTAAGTACATAAGCACATTCAAACATATCTAGGTTGCTAAGATCCACAACTTTGTCAATTCTATGGTAAAACATACCAAATAAAGTTATCTTTAAAATCCTACTGCACTGGATGGCAAAAGACAGGTCTGAACTGTCAAAAATTGTAATGAGATCTCCATCTGAATGAAAGGGAAGGAAAAAGAATCACTTGTAAATTGATTAACTGAATTAAGGGGTAAATATTCTTAAATATTTGTTATGGCTTCACTGAAATCTCATCACACGCACTTCTTCATATAGAGCACCCTCCAGTTGAGAAGTAGCACATATACCCAGGGCTGCCAACCCCCAGAAGCGGGAAAACAGTAATAAAAGAGTCAAAAAATAGTAAACATCCCATTTTTTCAACGAAAAAGCTTTAACAAATCATATATCAAATTTAAATCAAGTCAACCAAAATAGAGATCTTAATTTCCTTGTTGAGGTAGAAATAGACGACTCCTTTCCATCAAATAAGAAAAATTTTATAATTAGTAGAGCAGAAATATTGAGGGGACCTCATGTCCAATTCAACAATCAACATATTGATAGTTCACTGGAAAAAATTAAAAATGCAAAACAAGGATGAAGAGACCACTTACACATCCTCACCAGATCGCGAGCTGAAAGAATAGCCCAATCAAGATAAGAGCAGAAAAGAATAAGACCCAATCATATGTCAACGACATTATGTCCCTCCTAGGTTATGCCGACTCGCATGTCAATTTTAATTTTGCCCATCCATGTATTTGGTAAAAATTTTAAAAAGAAGCAATGATCAGACATTGTTTACTAGTACTTAACTGAAAGTGAAAGTAGAACCCAAAGTATTGTGGACAATGATGCACAAACAGCGCATGACCGGATATGCTGTAGTAATAATAAATTCTCATCTCTCCCATTTTCACATTTGTCATTAATTGTGTTCTTTATCTGCTTTCGCTGGAAAATGTGTGAATTGAGAGCCCGGAGCCCAAAATAAAGATCAGATCTGAGTGATATTACGATCAGATAAACAAATTTTCATCTAAATTCGTAATAATTACAATTTTATATTAATACTAAAATATTTGGTAGCCCTGTATACCTTTGCAGGTAGAGAAGTTTTATATATTAAAAGTTACTTAACTGCTGCTTCCAATATCAAAGAAAGATTTAATAACTATCAAAATGACAAAATAAACAGTGTGAGAAAACCAACCCTCATCCTTGTACTTGATTGTTACGTCATCATTCGTGCTCAGCTTGCCCCGATAGACTCTTTGCATCATAAGAACAAGCTCATCATACGTGATATCTTCGTTGTGGATAGGAATGCGACGAATATCATCTCCAAGAGCCACCTTGATAATAAGCTTCCCAGTTAAATCTAACTGGGGGTTACCTGCGTTTTGCATGCTGTGGAAAATAATGTGTTGAAATTAAAATAAAACTAGGTGCATGTATGGAATTTGGGTACCTAGATGTTAAAACTCCTTGACCATGAGATTACTTATAACTGAGAAGTTCCTGAAACAAAGATTGAATGAACTTGCTGTTCCCTCCTAGGTAGATAGGTGATGAAACATAAAATAGCAACTGTAAAAAAAGCGTTCATACTACTGAAAACAATTAATCGCAAGAGTTCAAATTCTGTGTCGGAATTAGGCATTCCATTCAGAAAATGGGAATTATTTATTTGGATCAAAAGGGCTTCTTAGTGAATTTTTATGCATGTGCGGAAAATGGATCCCTAAAAGGGATATCCTACCCTTCAGATCATGGGTGATCATGGGTTACCGGGATAAGTCATAGGTGCCTACCCCCTAGATCCATAAAGAGGAATCAATCAAAGGACAAAAAAAAAGAGGAATCTTAGACGAAAAAGCGGAATCAACTTGAATTTGCTCAATGCCAGGTTGTTTGGGTTTTTTTTCAGAAATATAATTACAACTATCTAATCTATCACAGTTTGATAACAACTGACAACAGAGAGAGAGGGAAAATGAGTGTAAACATCTCCCATAGGAAAAAAGCTCTGAAAATAGCATAGATTTACCATAGCAGGCAAATCCCCAAAAGTTACTAAAACAGTCCAAATATCGCAGAAATGCGAGCTATTGAGTGATGTCGAGGAATGATCAATTAAACACTTGTCATGTAAAATGCGGAAATGAATTTGCGGAATGTCTGAATCAGCAGGTGTTTCTTGTAATCATTCGCATTGTGTCTAAAGTTTTTACTTTATTCTTTGAAAATATTTCACAAGACACATTACACCAGTGTACCGCAACACATTGGCCAGGAATCAGTGCTTTGGGGTAAAAAAATGGATTCAACCCATAATCTTATCACATTATCTCAGACATTTTACTCAAAATATCCCCAAGATGTTCGTAAGCTAGCAGCTGATCTTGAGTCATCTTGCGCTTCTTGTCTTCTCTGTCTATCCTTGTTTCAATCATCCACCCAATAAATTAAGAATAGGGTTCCAGTAGGAAATAACTTACTTTGTGTCCTCTTTTTCCTTCAGATATATCTGACAAAAATTAATGCACTATACAAATATTTACAACGCCCCCTGTAATTCACGTTCTACTGTGCTTTTTGGGGGGGGCTAAAGATTGTCAAAGATTCATCCAGAGGATCCAGTCCAGTTGTCTCGATTGACTCGTAAGCGGAAGTGAAAACAATTAGATGCAGGGGTTAGTGGTATAAATTCGACCCCCTTAAAATAGATTTGGTTATCTCTGGTTATGTACGTACATTTGAAATTAAGAATATTCGATGCTCCAAAAGAGGTTTTCACGGAAACGATTCCGTGGCGTAAGGACAGAACATATGCATTAATATTTTCTTTGCACTTTCAAATTTATAACTGCTTATAGGTAAAAAAAAAAAAAAAAAACTGGTTCAGACACAGATTAGGTCTCTCATTCAGAGTAGGTAGCCTCTCGTACAATTACCCCTTTTAGTCTTTTTTTTTACGTCCGGTGCTCAATTCAATGCACCGAATATGTGAAACAATCAGTATTTTTAAGCAGCAGTTCATTTAAAACGAACGACATGTCCCTTGATTAGCCAAACATCAATGAAGTAACACATTTTTGTCGTTTAGTTGTTTAGTTTTGCTTTTGTTTGTTTTTGTTTTGTTTTTCGGGGCACTGTGTGTGTTTTGTTTTGTTTTGTTTTTGTTTTCTTTTGATTTTTTTCTGGATTTTTAAATGTGTTTTTTTCTTTTTAATCTGAAGGATATGGAGATCGTTTATACATTCTCTTCAATTGAAAAAGTCCATTCTATTTGCGCATCAAATACTGTAAACGGTCCCACTTCACAGAAGTTTCTCTTATGATTTTGGTTTTGACGTTGAATTTCATAGGCGCTTTCTCTTCTGTTAATCGTGCTTGATAAATCAATGCCAATTAATTTGTTTTCGGTTGTTGGTTTCTTGTTTGTTTTTTGGGTTTTTGTTGTTGTTGTTGTTGTTGTTGCTGTCGTTTTTTTCGGTTGGTTCAGTTGTTGTTGTTTTTTTTTTTGGGGGGGGGGGGTTTTTTTTTTCTTTTTTTTTTTTTTTTTTGAGAGAGAGAAAAAAAAAAAAAGAAAAAAAAAAAAA
>JBCIKM010049467.1:0-15578 GCA_039654465.1 Melibe viridis
ACAATAGCTTCAGTGTAAAAGAAAAGAAACAGAAGTAGAAGAGCCCACCAGGGACTCCCACCAACCACCCGCAAAGAAACTGAACTTAAAATTCTATTTCATAAGTGACAGAAGGACATTTCGTTTGTTTATTGGAGGTGTAAGGACCCCACGACACGTGAGGGTTATACAGGAAGCTCAGAGGAAAGCAAGATGATAGAATTAGTTCAAAGACAGAACAGATCACACCACAAACAACAGAGAGATGATTTACACTAAAAAATAAATACCGTCTCTCAAAACACATATCGACACCACAGAGAGATGATTTACAATGACTAAAAAGATCATCTCTCAAAATAAAAATAAGCAATGGCCATCACTCATGACAGCATAATGGGTCAGGAAGACCCAGGATCTTTAAACCCCCATAGTGTACAAAAGGATGTTTAACTTGTGACCACAAACTGCCCGCCAGGAGGACATAATATGACACTGGTAATCACCATTAGAATAGGACTCTAGTTTACAGCAGATTACTTCCCAAACTAGTTGTTCTAAGATTGTGAAAAAAAACAATGAGCATGATAAACATCTTTGAGGGACTCTTGCTCCACAACATTATGCTCAAGGAAAGCATTTTGGAAAGGTGAAATTCTTGATTCCATGCTAAAAGAGAGACAACTGCAAAAATGTCCATGTTAAGTTTTTATGTTTTGACCTACCACACAATGTATACTACTCAATGTCTTCTGAAATACTCACTTTAAAGACTTTAATGAATTGTGAACACCATACACTTTTGGAAAAAATTAAACGCATGAAGGAGAGAAATAACATTCAAAAGACTGAAATGTATTTTGTTACATTTTGTCAGGCTTTGTTGAAACTAAAACAACAATTACATTAAAACAATTGTATCTACAAATGTGGAACCTTGAAAGAAACAATTTAACATGTTGAAGAGCTTTCCAGCTTGGCGACATGCTTTTCGATCGCCATGTTCATCAACACACCCACTCCCACTTCATTCAAAAATCATTCAGTAAATTTTGTCAATTGGAATGAACTAAAGAAGGGGTGATATTGTGACATCTACAATTCCACTTCTTTGTACAAATAAATGGTTACTACATTCAAAACAAGAAACAGGTAACAATGAAAGCATTTTAGAATAACATTTCAACAAATCTTTTTACAAAACAAAACAAAAGTGGCAATTAAATTCATCAAGGCATCAAGGAGAAGTCTAACTCCAAGTGCCGCCTTTGATTTCTCAGTTGGCTCAGGGCAAAGCAATGAGCCAAAAACAAGGGTCAATATGAAGATAAATTCTTTAATTGCACCTCTCCATTCGTAGATTAATAGTCTTTTTTTTTACCTTTGACGACGAACGACCTTAGTCAGCTTGTCTTTTTTCAACACATTTCCACAATCTTAATTTAATTAGTTCTCTTGTGAGGACAAATAAGGGAAATTATCGCCAACTCAAATTTAAATGATTAAAAGCATCACCAAACATTTACAAATTTCAAAATCCACATGGAACGTTAAATAATCTCCTTGGTCTGAATGAGCCAACCAACTTCTTTTCACATACCCTACTTTTCAATTCTTAAGCAAAATTAAAAACATACTGGA
Source organism: Melibe viridis (assembly GCA_039654465.1). NCBI lineage: Eukaryota > Metazoa > Mollusca > Gastropoda > Nudibranchia > Dendronotidae > Melibe > Melibe viridis. Next base: position 1,621 of record JBCIKM010049467.1, read on the forward strand.
CGGTTTGGTTTACATAGCAAATTTTTAGTCATAACAATACAACAGGGAAGTTGAGAACAATGTTTTTACCTCTTCCTGAAATAAGCGTTGATAAAAGGAGGCATTTCAAGCAACAAGGGAAACAAGATCACGGGTCAATTTCATGTAAACTCAAAGACTCACTGCTCAAACAGGAATAGCATCAAACTTGTTGTTCAGTTACTGCAGTGGACTGAAAAGCCTCAGCCACGGACGGTTTTGTAAAATTCAGTCTTATGGTGAGTGATAGGAGAAAAAAAATGTGTCCGATTCTCTGAGCTCCTACTATTCCAATATAATAAAAAATGATTTTTTTTAATTCAATGAGATTTTGATATCAATATTTTCAATCAAGAGAGATAAACTTGAAAAAAACCCAACATACTCTCAAATGTCACTGCATTTCATAGCTTTTATGGTTGAAATGGCAAGAGCTTAAAAACAAGAGAAAGAAAGTTGTTCACAGCCCATAGCAACATATCAACAAGTTCAGATCTTAATGTCAAACCAAAGCCAATGGGTGTTTCTGTAGGCATGGGGCAACTCTTATTATTGGGAGGGGGAGGAGGGGGGAGCTAAAAGCAAGCAGAAAATTCTGTTACATCACAGCAAACCCCAAAATCAAATAGCAATTATTGAGGCTCACAGAAATAACTCCATACTAAAGAGAAAATAAAAAGGGACTAGTGCTCTCTGATATCAGTTTGGATCCCATTTCTTCAATTCCAAAGCACTATCTCATGATCTAAATCATGTTAGCATCTGACACTAAAACATTGACATTTCAGTCTGCTCTGCCAAAGACAATAACTGACTTTGAGGATGTGTTTTAAAGAAAGGGGAAAAAAGGTGAAATATCCCCTAATTTGGGCAATCAGTTTGCCTTAGAAGAAAAAGGGAGACAGAAGATTTTAAAAACTTGAGAAACGGACCCTAGCCCCATCCCATCAATAAAATTAGTTTAAATGAAAAAGCAAAATCTGATTTAATTTAAATCCAAAAACGTTCCACCATGTCAAAAAGTAGATACCAGGTCCCCAGGCTATGATGAAAAAGAGAAAAAAAGAATCCCTCATCAAACTTAAGAAACAGTCCAATTTGAAACCAGTCCAGGGTTTATGATGCATGCAAAGTATTGGTAAACATGCATTGGGTAAAACAAAAGGGGAGTACATTTAAAAAGTTTAACATTCCACGTACACTTAAATTGATATGGTACAGACAAAGCATTCTTTTCGTAATAATACTGTACAAAAAAACAAATAAAAAGGACAACTGCAGTTATAAGCATTCATCCATACTAAATGAACATGAGAACATATTAAATAACATATAACAGGTATTAACACTTGCCCAAAACATTTTGACTAAAACTTTCCCCGTGCACACTTCACGGCAACAGAATTACATGACATCGAAAAACCAATCTTACTTAGAAGTAGAGTATGATGATGTCGTGCACATTAATTTCAAGAATGACTTTTGGAATGTTAAAACTTTAAAAAACACTTCATCTCTGGACTGCATGTGAGTTGAATGCAAAAGTGATCTGAGGGTAGAAATGCAGAAGTAAATACGGTCATGCAAAGACATTCATTTATTAACTGCTCAGAAATCTAAAACAATAATTACTCTTGAAGAAACCTATAGTTCAAGATTAAAGAAGAAGAAAAAACACATTCAAATTCAACAATATTTGTGTGCAGAATAAAAACGTTAAAATCTGATATTATGCAATGAAGTGAATTTTCAGATTTCATTTCTTTTTTTGCTAAATTGAAAATAGTTTTTTAAGTCTTGAATGAATTCAAAGACACAAGCAATCCTCTATTTTTGACACCTGCAAAAAAAGCACCATAGCTTTAAATAATTGTAAAAATTAAGGGCAAGGTTGGTTGCTATCACCAAACAGGACAACCTCTCCTGAGAATAGGATTGACAAAGTAGCACTTCTTATATTGTCCTGTAACAATACAGCTGGGAGTGTTACTTAAAAATATCATACTTTATCTAATACTAACGCAATCCTACATGGTGTCTATTTAATATTAATAGTAAATTATATTAAAGGAGAAAAAAACATGACATTTTAAAAGAACTGGTATTATAGATCATTGCATTAAAAATTTATTACTCTTTTTGTCTGTACCAATTTCATAAAGATCTGAGCACTGGTTGCTTAATTCTAAATCACTGAGTGAAAGCCGCAGTATTCAGTCAATAGCATGAGCTCTTTGCTATCTATCCCAGACCTGTAAAATGCCTGATGGAATAGAAATGACAAAAAAAGTATATTTTTAAAAAAGTTTTAATTTTATGAACTAAAATAACTTTCTGATATATGATACAAATTTGCGGACCCTTACATGCCGACTTAAGTGGCTTGACTGCCAAAGTTGAAGCACCTCTTCGCTCTTTTCAAGACTATATTTTGTTTTCTCAAAACTGTATTTTCCCGCTTTTTTTCTCCAAAATAAAATTCCTGACTTTCCAAGAATTCCCGACCTGGTGGGGACACTGACAGTAAGAATCTTTCAAATGAACTGGGCGACAGTTCAAATGTAATAGTATTCACCCTCCATTTTTATCATATCTGGTATGACTACAATAGTACTAAATAATGAACAGAGGAACAATGTTCTGAGAAGCAATATCAAATACCAAATTCGCAAAACGAAACTATCAAGTTTACCGCTTAATAACCGGATATTTAAAGGAGCTCCATTCCAACTTTTATGGAACATGATCACTGACTCCGAGGGATGCCAAAAATTCATATCTTATCCCATATATTTTTGCATTTGCTTCAAAAATTTGTATAAATTTCATATTTTTAGCACTGCTTGGCATCTGTGCTGTCATTGAGAAGACTGGTCAAGTTGAAGGGTAGTTTTCATACAGTGGTTAAGAGACCTCTTTTAAAAATGTTGATATAGTGTGTCCACAGGTTTTATAACAATTTTCTCCCCTTCACAATAAAAGCATCGACTTGTTTATTGTTTAATGGAGGTTTTAGAGCCCCACAACACATAAGGGTCATAGAGGAGCCCATAAGAAAGTGCCATCTCTCAAAACACTTATCCCCTAACAAAAATATAAGCAATGGCCGTCACTCATGACAGCATAATGATACAGGGAGACCAAGGATCTTTAAACCGCCTTCGGATATAAAAGTACTCAGTACGTTTAACTTGTGACCATTCAGTCATGTACCAAAAGGCATAAGGGATGACCACAGAATTTGCAAATAAGACAGCAACAAAAACAGGACATCACAGATAAGGGGAAAAAGTAAGACTATCGCCTCTGTGTAAAAGAAAAGAAACAGAAGTAGAAGAAGACGATCCCCTCTGTGTGAAAGAAAAGAAACACCCCCCAACCGCCCGCAACAGAAAGACTTCATACTGCTTTTAAATTCGAGTCCAAAGGTAAATAATGTATTTAATTGAAGGGAAAACTCAGTGGATACAATCCTTGATTTCCCTGAATGATTCAATTAGGACAGAGTTTTGGACAACCACTTACTTCAATTGCTTTGTTCTCCATGAACACACACAGCAAATATTTGGCTTTGGACTGAAAACAGTGGGTCTCACTTCAAATCCTAGAATTTTGCAATCGGTGCTCAGATTTTGATGGAATTGATCATAGCAAAAATGATTGTAAAAGTATATCTGATACCATAATCTTTATGAATTGTTCTGAAATATCAATTTTTCTACATTTCAAGTCTTTTTCTGTATACCCTGTATTTCAAGTAACAGTAAAACTAAACAAATCAGTGCTAATCATAAAAAAATAAGAAAAAAGTGGGTTAAAAAAAAAAGAAAAAAAAAGATGGAAATTTTTCCCCATAAGCAACATCCAAGAAATTTCAATAGACTGAATTAAAAGTAAGTGAGAAACGAGTTAACTTTGCCTTTGAGGTTATAAAAACAAACAACAGGCATGATGAAGGAGAAATCCGCAGCTCTGCGGAAGATTGTTCAGTACTGTTATTTGTTCAAATAATTCATCCTATTAATATTCAGTTTTTGTAGGCAAACTTCTGGCCCACTACTCAGACCATATTAAGAATTATAGGAATGGCTTGAAAGCCTCCCTTCACTGGTCTTAAAAACAATGAAAAATATAAACAAACAAAAAGAGAAATCAACAACCCTTACTTATTTTAAAACTTCTTTGATCTGTTAGTAACATAAACTTTGGCTCAAGATAAAGATTTGCAGTTAACAACCCAACAAATACAAAATGAAATATATTTCAAAAAGAGATTCAAATGATATCCCTGCGGGGTCGTTTTCTCACGGACCCAGACGGTTCTCCAATGTCCAGAAACCTCGAATCTTTCACATGTACCTGAGACTGAGCTGTCAGCTGCAATTTTATTGCACTGGCATTGAGTTTAGCCGATGTGAACATTTTCTTCATGACACGCATTTTCTCACTTTTCAGCTCCACTTGCACAGGCACCAGAGCCGCTAACAACTCTGACGTAGGAGACGGCGAAGGAGACGGAGCAGGCATGGCGTGCATGGTGTTGTCTGACCGTTTCATCGCCAGCATCATATCCGCAGGGCTTTCCGCCTTAAGCATAGAATCCATAGTCAAACCGATAAAAGCTGTTCCATTTGATTTTGAGCTGAGGAATTCATCAACGTCTAAACGAGAATCAGAGCCCATACCTACAGTGGTATTAGACGGGTCATCTGGAGTTGCCGAAAGTGACACAGTAGCGGGAGATGTGGAGGAGAATGGCTCACCGCCACCAAGGAGATACTCCTTGTTGAGAATGTTTTGACTGCACTGCTGAGCCAGGGCGGTGATGTTTGGGTTTGAGACAATAGACACATTACTGTTCCCTTGCTGCTGTCCAACTTTGGATGTAAGCTCTTCAATTGTGGATTTCATTTTATGCTCCATCACATCATTTTCCCCTGGTTTCTCATGGATCAAGATACTTCTGCTGGGCACACTGTCTCTGGCAGCATTGGAGTTTCTCCGTCTTTGACCTTTCCTCCCCCTGGCTGTGACTCGCTGACCGGCACTTGCAGGACCTGAAGGCGGCGTCAACATGCTGCCATCCTTATCCAGGTTTTTAATTTCATCCACCACAATTTTCAGCGGATCACTGAATCTAGATTCACTCGGTGACTGTGGCTTCTCTTTATTGACTGAAACTTTATCTTCCACTTTTTTCTCTTTCTTTTTGTCCACTTTTTCACCATCTTCATCTTCCTCATCATCATCATCATCATCGTCGTCATCCTCATCCTCCTCACTTTTCCCCAAGTCAACTTTAGACCTGGCTCGGGGATCAAATTTGTTGAGAGAATATGTCAGATGCTGAGCCCAACCAACGTGTAAAACGGGCGTTGAGCTGCCTTCTTCCCACTCACAGATTCCATCGTAGAAACGGAGAATGTCTCCGTACACCTCCGGGCTGTAAAGAATGTTCAACTGTGAGTTGTGCGACATAATTGGTTCCACTGCAACAGCATTGACGATATTTGGAATGAGTTTGTTGGCAATCTCGAGGAATTCTTTGTAAATCTCCTCGTCCTCTCTTGTATAGTTGAATCTGCATGAAGGAAATAGTAAATTAAATAGAAGCAGCTTCTAATCATTAGCAGAGATTTTCTTAGGTTACTCAAGGAGGCTCGTAACTCATTTACATCCTATATAAAGTACAGTGCCGAGGTGAGTCAAAGAGCCATAGAGAGAAAGGAAAAAAACAGGAAGACGTCGGAGGAGGAAATCGAACCCAGGACCTGCCACAGCACCGATTCGCCCGGTCACTGCCAGAACAGCAGGCTTACCAAATGAGCCATCCGCTTAGAATTTTAATGAGCAAAATAGGTTATTTCTTTTCAATTCAGGAATTTGTGCATTTTTATTTTTAAATTTCTTGTTATCTCTTTTACAGACAACCTAAAAATAAGATACAGTTCTTTTTCTTAAGGTTAGTGTATGCTTTTATAGGTCCTGAAAATAAGGCAGTTATGAGAGAATGAGTTAATAATTGCATTTTCATCTGTGCGCCAATTGTATTTTTATCTCATTCAGCCTGAATTTCTTTAAACATATTTTTTGCCTTGAGTCAAAAGTATTTAACTGGGGATTTTTTGTTTTCTTTTCTATTATATACCTTATGAAATTCCCTGCATTTTGGTGTGCAAAATATAAAAAAATATATATCAGTTGCAAAGTTATTGAAAAATATCAGAGCTGCCAAGCACCACAAAATTTTGTTAAGGACAACTAGCCAATTGTACTGTGCTTTGTAAAATCAAAATTTGTAAATTATAATGTTATAGAATAAAGTGAATATGAATATAAGTAGCAATAACATGACGAATAGCAAGTTAATTGCAGTCGTAAAATCAAGCATATAATAAAACAGAGAAATAATCTTCATACTCGTAACCATTCGTCATTTACAAACCAAATGACTGTTGTTACAAATGAATTCTGGCACTGGTTCATTGTATGGAGTACACAACAATACCAGTGACTGGAATTAAGTAAAACAAACTCCACATTCAACAGATGCTAACTGTCATTAATTCAGGAATACGCTTAGTGCTTAAATCTTTTTTCTGCCAAAGCTCCTAAAAACGTCTGCTCTTCCCCGATTATTTTTTAACTAATAGATATTATACTCCTGAGTGAATTCCCATTCTTAACTGACAAATTGTGGAACCAACAAATAAAAGAAAATGTCAAAATGCTTTCAGTGAAGGATCTATAAAACCATCTCATTATGTCCCTACTAACACAGAAGGTGCTAAACTTACACAATATATTTAACCTCTGCTGACCTTTCCTTTACATAAGTTGGGTATATCATCCCAATCTAAACCTCTATCAAAAACAGTCCCCAAATACTTATACTCACTAACTTGTTCTACTGCACTACCATGAATGAAAGTTGTTTCCAGCACATTAGATTAACCCCTTTGTGTTCTAGAGTCAATTTTCATTTCTTTTGTTTTATCCACATTCAGTTTTAGATATGAATTATCACACCAATATACAAAATACAGTGAGCGATGCACCATGCTTATTTTCAGCTCCAGATAATAATGAAATTAAAGAAGAGTCATCTGCATACTTAGCAAAGTATCTGTTTTCATATTAACATCGACAGTTATCAGTGTATAGTATAAAGAGGAATTGTGAGAGAAAACAACCATTTCAGCCTCATTCTCACAATTGGCGTGTGCCCACAACAAAATAAACATTTCTAAACGCCAATTTCATTTCTTCGGTCACAAAAATGCCTATTCTGGTTGTCTGAAGAGGTGGGACTGCAGTACAGAAGGTCAAAATGCCAATTGATGTCGACAATAAGCCAGTGGTTGTTTGAGGCATCCCTACTAACACCGGAATAAATGCTTTTTGTTTACAAAAAAGAGTTCCAATACTGAGGAACAGTATGTCTACCAATTGTATTGTTTATATGAACTAACTTCTGTAACATGTTAACACGTTGGGCAAGTGGAAAAAAGTGCATCAGTTTTAAAATTAGATTGTGTAATATAACACAAATGTAAGGCGGTTTGGGAAAACCCATCACTTGGCAAAAATTTGATTTTTTTAATGGAGTCTTTTGTTTCCTGATAATTTTGCTGATATCTTTATTACAACCAGAGCAATGGACTTTTGAAGTTACAAAATCGGGGCGGATCAACAAAGTACAAAGCCGAGAAAATAAAGGTTGAAGTTTCAGCTTCTATTTTCCAAAGTGCGGAGATAGTTCTTGCTCGTTGAAGTTCTAGATGAACTTCATTGTTGACCTCATCACTTGATATGGCATTCTTTTTATATAAATTATAAGAATGATGCAAGGGGAGGTGCACTGACTCATTTTTTAGAACTAAACTTCCGATTCAAGCCAGTTCGATCTGTCTGTACTCCATGTTTTTCTTCATCATCCTTGGTTCCTTCAACAAGTTTAATTTCAAATGTAAACAAATATGATTGATCAAAGTCAGCAAAATTTTGATAAAAGTAACTACAATAGATTGTTTCATTGGATAGAGGAGTGAGGGGTCAGTTATTTCTTCCAGAATGATGAAGAAGCTGAGAAGGACGCGAGATAACCTTTGCTGGTTCCAAGCAAAGCTACAATAGAGACTTTTGACATGCACAACACTGCCACAAGCAGCACATTCCATTGTATTCATGCGCACTATTTATCAATGAAAAGACATAGAAACAAGCTTTTCAATGACGTGTAATATGTGTAGGTTGGAGTAAAAAGAGTCCGCCAAAGTAGCGGTTTAAGTTGTACGGATATAAAATGGCTCATTTTTTTTCAATAACGAACTAGGCAGGGCTGATTAAAAAATTGTTTATAAATATTTATAAAGCAAAACGATGTATAATCTAATTTGAAATTGAATCTTGAATAGTTAAAGGAACGCATGAAGCCATAACCCATTTTCACCCCAGAAATGACCTCAATGTCTGAAACCGCCTCTAGCTCATTTCAATGCTCTGTGCAACATGATAGATTTTCCCAGACCACCTAACAAATAGTAAATATAACGAGAATTTTTACTTCTGCTGTTAATTTTAAGGCCATTTAATCTATTTCCGTTTTCAGTGGCACAGCAACTTTTTCCGTGGCAGCTCTGAAATGTGCTGAAAAAATAGGTACTTTTGGCATAAAAACTGTATATATCAGGTGAGGCAATAAAAAGTTAAACTTTATCATTAAAGTTCTCCAAACTGTGCCATTTCTTCTCACAATTTTTGACACCCGACTTGATCAAAAATATTTAAATTGTGTGACAAAGTTTTAAAACAATGCTTTGAGAACTGAATGTATATTTACTTTTTACAAAACCGCCTTGAAAAATACAATATCATAACAGGATATCCGGTCCAACATGGCGACGTATGTTGGCATTGAGTTTCAACTCAATGTAAAGTCTGTGCTTTGCATTATCAAAACGCCACAGTGACCCCCAAGGATGCCCCAAACGTTCAATATTGCGACTTTGAACGTCAGCTGGCTCCAGTAAGAGTCACAGAGTCCGCCCAAGAACGACATTGCCAATCGCGCTCAACAGGGACTTGCGGAGGTCAGACGGAAGCCTCCACATGGCATCAGCAGACGACCTCAAGCGGTTCTCAAAACTGGCCCAGGACAGGGACAAGTGGGGGGAGCAGGTGGCTGCGATAACAAAAGCTGCCAAGGCGTCCTTGTCGGATGACTGGGATGTGGAAGGCTAATTGATTGATTGATTGATTGATAACATGAATTTGTACATCATACGGATGTGTTTAATTGAGCTGCTGCTCTCAGCAATGGCTGTTTGCAATCCCTTCTTCCTTGAAGAATACTCTACTCTTCCTTACTTCGATCACTGTGATGGTATCAAAACATACCAGAATAGGATCTTTTTGTTCATTTTAAGTGGATTTCTCTTTTCTTCCACTGTAGACTTTTTCAGAAAGCATTTCCTACTGTGTTGTCCACAGGATTTAATTTTTGCTGGTTGCCTAGGCCATTTATCTTTTCCGATGAAAAAAACATTCTTAATAATAAAAAAAAAGTTAGTAAAACTGACAAATATTATTTGATGATGCCCCACCCTGCCGAGAGATCAAATAACTACATGGATAAAGGCATTAACAGTAAGGCAAAAGATTTCCTTAAAAGTTTTGTGTACCTTTGTGTGTTGACCTTAGTTTTGGCAGTGTCAATGAAAGGAATAACAATTTTTTTGAAACCTTAATCTTTATAGAACAACATAAAGCCCTCACAGTAAAGCATCCGCACAGAATTGAGCACAGGCTGTGGACGCCAATTAAGGACCATAGGCACAAATTAACACACGCTTTTTGGAAACAATGACATTTTAATTTACAGGGTTTATTCACGTTATCATAATTCAATAAACAGTGAACGCATTGACATTGTGCCAAACTTCATTCTACTCCTCCTGTAGTTTGAGGAACTTTTTTTTGCCTCATCCTATATGTAATTGGACCCCAAAATTTAATAATGAAAAAAATTGATTCCACAAATGCTAAGATAAACCCATTTGTTATGCTTACTTTCTAATAACACTTCCAGCTTGTGCCCAGCATTTGATGGCCTCTCGATAGCGTTTCTTCCTGTACAAATAGCCTCCCATGTAGGTGTACGGATAGACATGGAAGTTGTCGTAGTGCTCAATGTTTGACATGATGGCCTCTCGGAAAATTGTCAGGGGTGGGGGTCTATCGGGGGTTGGGGAGATCTCCTCCAGATCTCCAAGATTGCCTAACGCCATCGGATACCTGGAATACAGTATGTGGATATCATAAATGCATCAGAGAATTCATTCATTTCCACAGGAAAAGAATTTGCTAGTATTAAAGCATTTTAGAGAGGTTTTCTCTAAGCAATCAGAAAATCACAGTTGTCCTGGCAAAATTCCAAATCAATCCCTACAAGAGCTTGATGGCTCCAGTGGTAAGACGTTGGCCTTCCATGCTGAAGAGTGTGCGTTCTGTTCCCATCAGTGCCATTGTGTTGCGTCCTTGGGTAAGGCACTTTACCAAACTTACTTCGTAAGTGGTTGACAACGTTGTTCCTCTGTCTGAAAAATTGTAACATGCCTAACAGGCGACTTGTCTCGTCATACATGTTATATGTTTGTTGTCTGCCAGGGATGTAAAATGGGATTGTAAAGCACATAGTGCACCTCAGTGGATATGCCCTTATTCATGCTATCTATTATTGGTATCATTATAAGCAAATTATTTACAGATCAACAAACGTTCTGCACGTGGGTGGTTATAAAAACAGAAGTCCTGGTTACTATGAACACGATTGTTCTTATTGTAAAGGTCCAGTCCTGGGAGATAGCGCTAAAACATGGTATGACTATTCTGACTGAATCTGGAATGGTTCAGAATGTAATTCGGTGCCATTTATCAACTGCAAGACCAAGAGCACCATTCATAAGAAAACACTCACATTAACTTTCCTTTTCAGGCATCATATTATAAAAATTTGATTCACTCACTTTCAACAGATCTCAGTGAGGTCTTTTTGTGCACATCATCCATAATCATTTTTTACTCAGTGACACAAACGTTTGATCTTTATATCAATTAACTCAAAAAACCTGATGACTTATGAAGCTGCTGTTGCTCAGTATGTTTTTAGAAACAATGAAAAATATTAAATCAATACATAATTTTTTTTTTTTCAATGTCAAATGCTTAGTGGAATAGGGAAACTACAAAAACATTGTATCGATTATAAATTTTCCGACTGTCTGTCTGTGTGTTACCCAACTCCACCCAGAGATACCCGATTTTGACAAATAAGATGTCGAATCAAAGCTCTCAATCAAAGGAATGTCTATGGGAAATTGTATATAAATTAAGATAGGGATTACTTCACAAATCGATATTTTCCATTTTAGTAGGGTCTTGAGACATTAAATTGAGTCTAGCGGCCCTTTAAATTCACCGCGAGACGTGACTCGCGCACACTAACGAGTGAGGGGCGACACTACTCGGAGGGGGAATTAAGTGGGGAGGAGGCAGGCACAGCCGTCGTTGGCAATTGAAGAAAATCGAAAGAAAAAAGTGGGGCAGGGGAACAGGTGGTGGACCTACCTATTGTATATTATCTAGGGTAGTAGTTCTGAAGGTAAAAAAAAAAGTTATTATTTGAATCCCACCCTGATTTTCATAATTACAATAAATCATTATGATGCTTTGTAACAATGTGAAAGTAATTTGCTGAACACTTAAGAAATTAAGTCTGCTAAAAATACAGATAAACACTTTTTTTGTATTACTCACTTTGACAACTTTCCTTTGTCATGTAAAAGCCACAACAGTTCCTGTGATGTAATAGAAATATGAAATAGCATTACTTTTTAAAAAATTTCGCACAAAATCATTATAATTTTGTTAAATTACACAACAAAAAGAAAATAATATTTTGAATTTTGAGTACAGTTCCACATGGTGAGACTAAAAAAAATATTTATTCCTGGAACTTCATTTGTCTCTTTGGCCCCTCTTAGCATCCTAAAACAAAGCAACAGAGGACAGACTAATGAATAATGATATTAACGACAAACAGCTGAATTTTGAGAGGAAATTTTATGGTTCTGCACACCTGCCAACCCCCAGCAAGGAAAAATTTTGACAAGACCAGTAAAAAATCATTAATTTGGGGATAAAATCGGGACAAACTTAGTGACGCACAAAAAATGTAATCAAGTAGCAGGGGATAAAAGAGTCCTTAATAGCTTCTGATTTTTTTTTTTTTTTTAATGTTCATTGGAGGTGTTACGGCCAAACAACACACAAGGGTCATAGGAGTCCAGAGGAAAGCAAAATGATAGAATTAATTCAAAAAGGGAACAGATCAAAATAGCAGAGATATGATTTACACTAAAAAATAAATACCATCTCTCAAAACACATATTGACACCACAGAGAGATACTATGGAAAAAAAATATCATCTCTCCATAAGCAATGGCCATCACACATGACAGCATTGTGGTACAGGAAGACTCTGGATCTTTAAACCCCCTGTGTGTATAAAAATAATCGGTAAGTTAAAGTTGTGACCATTGAGTTATGTACCAAAAGGCATGAAAAAAGGGATAACCATTGAGTTGAAAAACAAAAACAGGACATCACAGAAAAGGAGAAAAAGTAAGACAATAGCATCAGTGTAAAAGGTAAGAAACAGAACGAGAAGTGCCCTCCAGGAACACCCAACAAATACCTGCGGCATCATGGTCATATATATGATAAAATGTTATGAATGGGCTCCATTAAGGAGTTGTACAGAACATCCCAAAAGAACTGTGGACCAAAAGCCAACCTGCTGCAGAGCACCCATTTCGATGCTGTCCATGGTGAGATTGATCGACGGGTTTGCAGCCGACACCATGGCAGCCACCTCCATGTCACGGTCACACATGACTGCATGGCCATTCAAGTACAGCCACGACTTCTCAGCCACACTCAGTGCAATTGATTGCCCTCTCTTATCTTCATTTCCTTTACCTTTTAACAGAAAAATGAGAAATGCATAAATCAAAATCCGATTCTACAAGTTCACATGATTGATTTAGAATATATCACGGGCATCATGGAACAAAGGCGTATCACCTGATACGCCTCTGTGCCCCCTGCCATTCATGTGATGATAAATACCATAGGTATACTATATTCAAAGATAAAAATGAAATCTTGAAAATTAATGTCAAAATTTAAGTTTAAAATCTGGAATATGACCCAAAAAATCATCATAGAAGTATTCCACCTTTTGAATTGAAGACAATAGGCGTATCAGTTGATTCGCCTTTGTTCCATGATGATTTTGCTACACTGACTACGCAGTTTGAATGGACTTTGGTGTCTGAGCTCTTAATGCTTTAAAATTAAATTGGATAGTTTTACTTGTACTAAAATCCATTTCAAAATACTAAAAACTCTATAAATGTGCCAGGGAAATCTTTCAAGGTTCATTCAATGCAACTGCATGCTGCAGTTTCTATGACACGAAAAGGAAAGCCTTAGCACCGGCCAGCTGAAGGCAAAAAATTTTTGCGGCTGGTTGGCAATGGCAGTCACGTCAGGTAACGAACTGAAGATACATCCAAGTAATCACTGAGTAATCAGTGATAAAGCATGCATGGAACTAATTTATTAGCGCCCTTTGCATCATGCTGCTACACATGTGCAAAATCTAAAAATGCTTGGCCATTTGTTCAATCTCGATCCAACACAAACAACGTAATCTTTCTGCGAATCCATTGATTTCCTTTTTGAATTCCAAATTCTTACCAAACTTTTTTTTTTCTGGTGGGACTCAAACTGGGGCAGAGGTGTATCAGTAGACTAGTTTGTGGGGGGGGGGGGGGGGGGGGGGGGGGGGGGGGGGGGGGGGGGGGGGGGGGGG
>JBCIKM010049578.1:0-10977 GCA_039654465.1 Melibe viridis
TCTCTCTCTCTCTCTCTCTCTCTCTCTCTCTCTCTCTCTCTCTCTCTCTCTCTCTCTCTCTCACTCACTCACTCACTGCATGCAAGTTTTCCTATGTCTCTTTTACAGCTTTGTTCATTTAAATTTGAAAACTTCTTCCACAGTACAAAACAGAGAAAAGTTTAAAGACTTTGTCAATGAACTTGCAACAATAAAACTTGATGGGGTAAGAAATTTGTTATAAAAATAGTTTTGAATGACAAAAATGACTTACTACTGTACAAAGTGTACCTCATTGCAAATTTGTCAAATGTGTATGTTTCGCATTTGGTTTTATTCTGCTCATGGAACATTTAGCCAGTTATAGAATTGCATAACATATAATTGAATGTTACATTTTTTAGAATTATTATTTATTATTATTTCATTGTTATGATTATTACTTGCGTGAACGGCATGAAAACTGTGATACTGTTATTGAAGGTAACTCATTACTATCATTATGATAATAAAAATAATAATTACTTTTATTATTATTATTATTATTATTATTATTATTATTACTACTATTGTTGTCATTATTATTATTGCTATGGTTATTTATTATTATTATTATTAATATTATTATTATTGTTATTGTTATAATAATAATTATTATTTTTATATTAGTTTTAGTTGTTTTACCACGATGGATAAGAACATATGATAATATATCAAGTGATATTTCCAGGGTGAGAAAGTCCTTGTCTTGAAGAAGAAGTACCGTCCTCTTTCGGATGGGGGAGGGGGAATGTCTGTGCCGTCCCCTCTGGCTGCCGCATCAAAGGGGAGTCCTTCAGGGAAGAAAACAGCAGCTCCTAGTCCGCCTGGTGCTGTGGAGAAAATGGCAGCGGCCTTACAACAACAACAACAACAGCACCCACAATCCCCCAGGGCTCATTCGGAGCCTCCGGCACCAGAAAATAAGACGGATGCACGGGACAAGATACAGGAACCTGAGAGGGAAGCATTGGATTCTGGGAAGATGGCAAAAGCCAGAAGTCAAGATTTTGGTGAAACAGCAGAGGCCAGAGGTGTGCCCCGGGCGGAAGACGCCATCAGCACCGCCAGTTCCTCTTTGTCTTTGGCCTCTACTGTGAGTAGATGAAGAAAAAAAAACCCACAAACCACCAGCACATGGTATCATTTTCCTTTCTTTTTTTTTTTTGTCTACTTTTTAAGAGTCCAGAAGCAAGTTTAGAAAGTCTTCAGAAAATAAAATATTCTCAGACTCTTTTTGTTTGAACTTTTCAGTTTAGCCTGGATGTGTAAAACAATGCCTTAGTATTATGACCCCCCCCCCTTCCCCCCCCCCCCCCCCCCCCCAAACAAAAACAAAAAGGAACAGAAAAAAAACCCACCAAAAAAAAACAACCCCAACTTAAAATAAAGAAATTTAAAGGAAAAAAAAAAAAAGAGAAAGAATTCTAAAAAAAAAAAGAAGAAAGGAGTATTTGTAAAAAATCTCAGGGATGCTTCCATCTCTTAACAAGTAAAATACGGATACTTGCACAAACTCTCTCAATATTCCTTCCATGCCTCGAAATGTTCTTTCTGTTCAAGAGCCGCACAGTCTCTTTGTTCTCGTGCACACGATTCTTGTCAAGCTTGACAGACAGATTTCTTACATGAAAAAATATACCAACTGCCAACGTATGTTCCAGACATCTATCGAGTCATCGACGTCTGCAACTTCAGGATTCAGCTCTTTGGACGGCGACTCTCAGGCATCAACGTCTAGTGTGGTAGACATGCAGCGCAAACTGGAACGGCAGCCGCTGGCAAAGATAGAGGACAACATCTCAGTTTCCTCTCTTGTAAGGACAATTGCAAATTTTCAATGTAAAGTTTTGTTAACTAAGGTGGCTGCTAGAAAAATGATATTGCATGTGAATTTTTGTCCACGTTTTGAATACATTTATATCAAAGGTGCATTTTATTGTGGTTTCAAGAGTTTGCCTAGACTTTTTATTTCCTGTTCAGATAAAAGACACAGCCTTTGTAAATGCTGACGATTTGTTCCTATTGAATGAGTAAGATGTTTTCTGGGTTTTATCCAGTCTTCCCAGAAGTCTGCAGCCCCGTCGGTTTCCTCCTCGGGAATGAACAGCTCGGTAGAAGATGTGGCCAACATTTCTGTTATGGACAAAGTGAAAAAACTCAACAAAATCCATTCAGAGACTGACTTGTTTCAACCCAAGCATTCCACACGGAAAAATTCCAAATTTAATGTGAGCAGCTTCTTTAGACCTTGCTTTCAGTTCTTGTTCTTTTAGACTTTTAAGGGAGTGTAATGTGAACATGATGTGTGGGAACTTTTATAACCTGCCTGCATGCACAATGATGAAAGAACAGATTCTTGCCTGAGGCGTAAGTAATGAACTCAGTGTTTGTACCACATGAAAGGATGGTAAAAGTCACAGCATCATTGTGGAAGAAAATGAGTGCCAATAGAGTGCTTTTGTTTTTAGTGTCGACACAGGCAAGTCGTGTGCTATTCCCAAGCCAAGTGTGGAGAGATCCTTGAAAGGCAGGTCATATTTTTTGAGTGATGATGTGGTGCAAATCTCATTGTTTTCTGATACAGTTTAAGATTGACATTTGCGAGCAATCTGTGAAAAAATAAGGGAGGAATTCTTTAAAATGTTTTTTTTTGTAATTAAATTTGTTTTTGTTTTTTTTAAAGATAAAAGTTGATTGACTGATCACACTTTCTTGCTAAGCATTGAGCTTTCAGTTTTTTGTTGTTGTTTTTTTTTTTTAATCTTTAAAAGAAAAAGGATCATGAAGATCAGATTACTGACTGTAGGATTCTGCTATGTCGCAATATTTCAGTTGTTGCTTTCTGTCTGTCCATTTCACAGGGAGAAGAGGACGACTCTCACATCGCTGTAAGTCATTTCATGATCATCATGGCGGATGGTGGTGGTGGTGAGGGGGGAAGGGGGTGGTGGTGGTGGTGAGGGGGGTAGGTGGTGGTGGTGAGGGGGGTAGGGGGTGGTGGTGAGGGGGGTAGGGGGGGGGTGTTGAGTGGGTGCTAAATGGAATGCTATAGAGCTATGATGAATTAATAGACAATTCTGATGACATGCAGCACCTACTCAATGACATGGATGACATGCAACACCTACTCAATGACATGCAACACCTACTCAATTACCTGGATGACATGCAGCACCTACTCAATGACATGGATGACATGCAGAACCTACTCAATGACATGGATGACATGCAGCACCTACTCAATGACAAGGATGACATGCAGCACCTACTCAATAACATGGATGACATGCAGCACCTACTCAATGACATGGATGACATGCAGCACCTACTCAATGACATGCAGGACCTACTCAATACATGGATGACATGCAACACCTACTCAATGACATGGATGACATGCAGCACCTACTCAATGACATAGATGACATGCAACTCCGACTCAATGACGTGGATGCCATGCAGCACCAATCAATGACATGGATGACATGCTGCACCTACTCAATGACCTCGATGACATGCAGCACCTACTCAATGACCTGGATGACATGCAGCACCTACTCGATGACATGGATGACATACAGCACCTATTCAATGACCTGGATGATATGCAGCACCTACTCAATGACATAGATGACATGCAACACCTACTCAATGACATGGATGACATGCAGGACCTACTCAATACATGGATGACATGCAACACCTACTCAATGAGCTGGATGACATGCAGCACCTACTCAATGACCTGGATGACATGCAGCACCTACTCAATGACCTGGATGACATGCAGCACCTACTCAATGACATGGATGACATGCATCACCTACTCAATGACATGGATGACATGCAGCACCTACTCAATGACCTGGATGACATGCAGCACCTACTCGATGACATGGATGACATGCAGCACCTACTCAATGACATGGATGACATGCAACACCTACTCAATGACATGGATGGAATGCAACACCTACTCAATGACATGGATGACATGGAGCACCTGTTCAATACATGGAGGACATGCAACACCTACTCAATGACATGGATGACATGCAGCACCTACTCAATACATGGATGACATGCAACACCTACTCAATGACCTGGATGACATGCAGCACCTACTCAATGACCTGGATGACATGCAGCACCAACTCAATGACCTGGATGACATGCAACTCCGACTCAATGACATGGATGAATGCAACACCTACTCAATACATTGATGACATGCAGAACCTACTCAATGACATGGATGACATACAGCACCTACTCAATGACATGCAGGACCTACTCAATACATGGATGACATGCAACACCTACTCAATGACATGGATGACATGCAGCACCTACTCAATGACATGGATGACATGCAACTCCGACTCAATGACGTGGATGCCATGCAGCACCTACTCAATGACATGGATGACATGCAGCACCTACTCAATGACCTCGATGACATGCAGCACCTACTCAATGACCTGGATGACATGCAGCACCTACTCAATGACATGGATGACATGCAGCACCTACTCAATGACATGGATGACATGCAGCACCTACTCGATGACATGCAACTCCGACTCAATGAAAAGGATGACATGCAGCACCTACTCAATGACATGCAACTCCGACTCAATGACATTGATGACATGCAGCACCTACTCAATAACATGGATGACATGCAACTCCGACTCAATGACGTGGATGAGATGCAGCACCTACTCAATGACATGGATGGAATGCAACACCTACTCAATGACATGGATGACATGCAACTCCGACTCAATGACATGGATGACATGCAGCACCTACTCAATGACATGGATGACATGCATCTCCTTACGATTTCTGCTGTTCTAGTTCTTGCGATTTCATCAGTCAGTGTGGGAATAACTTTTAAAGGTTGGAGTGAATTGATTTAAATACTGTTTTTAAAATTGGACTTTTCCATACAACTTTGTACACAGGCAATGAATGCTGTCAGTGTGAAATCAGAGATGCCAACTAGTACGAATTGTTCGTATTTTGTATGAAAAACTGGTTAAAATACGAAAATATGAATCCTGATTAAAAAATTATAAAAAAATACAAAGTTGGGGAAAAAAATAAAATTGTGAAAACTATTAAGAACGATGAAGAAGAAACAAAATACTGCGGACTGCTTCACTTATACTTGGTTGAAGTAATTAAACATTAGGGTGTTGAATCCTTGAGTACCGTTTTATATACATCGAAGTGTATTTAGTTCTCACTGCAAGAATCGATTCTTGAGTACTGATAATCACGATTGCAATCACTTGCAGTCTTACCAGTAGGACTACTGTACATGGTAGTTGTCAAAATGGAGATCTCAACGACGGCTATGCTTGAACTTTATGTCGGTTTTCTTTTTGGTCTCAACAGGCCGGAGACGTTGTCAAATGAACTGTTTGAAATAAATCATGATCAGGGCCTATTTTATGATCAAAGTGATTTTGAACAGGACGACAGTGACATGATTGACACGGGTACAAACTGCCTGCAGTCTGTAGAGCTTTAATGTTGATGATTGGTTTTCTGTAATGGTAACTCCCGTGCTTTGGTGAATCTGAATTTTTTCGTCAGAATCTGAAAATTTTGAAATACCAATCTGAAAATTTATTTTATGGGGTCGGGGGGTTAGCGTCTCTTTAGAATGTAGAATTATTGATGGCTGATTTGTTTTATGGTGCAATTGTTGAAAACTGTGTTAAGAAATTCGTGGTGTCTTGCTCAGTGACTGGATGTGGTCATGTTTATGAATATAATTGTATCGTTGCTTCTTCCACCCTCCTAGCTTGGCCCCGAAGAGAAGGAGTGGATGGTTGTTTGTTCTGCTGCTGAGTACCACGACATGAATCGACTCCTCTCCAAAAATCCCTTCCTGGCCAAACTCAAGGTGAGATCTGGTCTATCCCCGTTTTGCCTCTCGTGGCTGGAGGACATGGGTTTGATTCCTGTCGGAGCCATCTGGCCAATCACACTGCCCTGCTGCTGCTGCACTGTGGCCAGGTTTTTTTTACTTGTTGAATTGAAAAAAAGCAAAATTGTTTATTGAAGAGTATATGATGGAGATTTTTGGTAGTATACGAAGCTTCTGTAATTTTTAGTTGTCTTATTTTTTCAAAAATCATTTGGCATCCCAGTGTGAGTGATGCCCTTGTTGTCCCAACCTTCCCTTGGGACAAATCGTACAAACAAACTTTTCTTATTGCATTTCAAAGCGATATCATCCGCAGTTGATTTCAAATAATACGGAAGAGACAAGTCTAGAGAAATGGTTCCTGCAGAGCTTGACCTCTTGAGCTTGTTGTTGGGGTGGAATGGCAGGAAACTGAAGAGAAAGAATTTTGCTTTGGATGAAGGAGTGATCTATCTCGTGATGAGCTCACAGTGTGGGACTGGCCAGTAATTAGCGCCCTCATAGTAATCGACACAGTAAACCAGAGACCGTGAAGAACAGTTAAATTACGAAGTCTCCGGGTAAACACATAAGGCCCGTGCTTGATGCAACGTGATAAATGAATAGAGTACTATATGGCCTTTGGTAGCACTCATGGGGTATGCGTTGTAACACAGTGGTGGTAGCACTCATGGGGTATGCGTTGTAACACAGTGTTGGTAGCACTCATGGGGTATGCGTTGTAACACAGTGTTGGTAGCACTCATGGGATGTGCGTTGTAACACAGTGTTGGTAGCACTCATGGGGTGTGCGTTGTAACACA
The DNA here is from genome assembly GCA_039654465.1 of Melibe viridis. Lineage (NCBI taxonomy): Eukaryota > Metazoa > Mollusca > Gastropoda > Nudibranchia > Dendronotidae > Melibe > Melibe viridis. The sequence goes on from JBCIKM010049578.1 coordinate 6,769, forward strand.
GTGTTGGTAGCACTCATGGGGTATGCGTTGTAACACAGTGTTGGTAGCACTCATGGGGTGTGCATTGTAACACAGTGCTACACGTTCCACTATTGAAATAGTTACTAAAGCAATGCACATAATAATCCCTAACTAATGGAAGTTGTCTTTCAACTTAACGAAGTCATAGGGGACAATCAGTCTCACTAAATCGGCAGGATGATAATAATAATAATAATAATAATAAAATGAATAATAATAATAATAATAATAAAATGAATAATAATAACAAAATGAACAATGATAATAATAATAGTAATGCTGATAATGGTAATGATAATAGTTACTGTTATTATGAAATCATAGAAGAAGCTTAAATCATGGGAGTTGAATGGCAACTAATGAAATGCCGTGGACCTTGAGTCTCCCACAAAACACAGCAATACATGATCTATTACATTCATGAAAATTTCACACGTAGTTATGGAATAGAGGAATTTCCATATATTATAGGAAATCAATGAATTGAAATATATTGCACTCATATCTTAAAGTGCTAAAAGAGAGGTCAATAACGCATAGCATTATGACAGTTGCAAGGATACTCATATGATAACTTGAATAGCATTTAAGTTTGTTAATGGTTACAGGAAAGAATCAATATCCATGCAGATTGATATACATAATAATAAATGCATAGTAATGGACATGATTTTACCATTGCCGTATTCTGCCATGCTACTCACCTGCTTCGAATTATAACACACTTGAAGGAGTCAATTCCTCTGGTGTCAAGAATTGTTTCTTAAGCTGTTTGTTGCTAACTCAACAATCTTTTTCTAGCGGTAGGCTGCAATATTTTATTTGCACAAGTGCGAGAACTAGTTATGATTTCATTCAGTCGAGGTGAGAACAGAGTTATTTATGTATCTTGAGGTACCAAATAATTTGGTGTCTTTCATTATATGCTCTCTCTAACCATGCGTGTCCACATGCTCCTTTGATTGGATGCAGCTAGACAGAATGAATTTATTATTCATGTTACTTTAAAAATCTTAGCACCAACTACGAGGAACAAGTGAAGGTGGTAGATGCTGCAGACTGCGACATTCAACTGCGCATGGCGTAATTAATTTGAGTTGAGGTCCATAGATACTGTAATGGCATGTAGGGTGTAGGCAAATGGATTGCTGAATGGTCGATGTGGATGTCTGCTAAAGTAATAACCCGTCTCCCACACTGGAATGATTAATTGGTGTATTTAGATTACTCAATCCTGAGACATGCCAAGTCCACCTGGTGATGACGGCGATGATGATGATGGTGATGATGACGGCGATGATGATGATGACGGCGATGATGATGATGATGATGATGACGATGATAATGATTGATCTTCAAGAGAGAGAGAGTATTTTGCTCAACATATGTATACAACCATTGTTCAAAGTGGTGCGTGTAAACCTATCATTGTAATGCACCCTTAGCCCTCTGCGATGAGGGATGTGAATGCCCAATATAAATGTACTTTATCATTATTATCATTATTATTATTATTATTATTGTCATCATTATGATTATTATTATTATTATTATTATCATTATTATTATTATTATTATTATTATAATTATTATTATTATTATTAATATTATTATTATTATTATTAATATTATTATTAAATTTGTTAATTATATAATACTTTTTACACTAACTTGTCTCAACCTTTTTTAATCTGATTTCAGGATTTCACAAACGTGAGTATTAAACTGTTTGTCAATTGTTCACATCAGCAAATTTTCAACGACAAAGATAATTCTGTCAATTCTCTTGCTGACTGTTTAACAACTTAACACATTCTTCCACTTGTTTATAGGGATTCACAGCTGTGTTGTTTATTTGTCATTGACATCATTGCACAGTCATTGATATCACAGAAAGTAAACTAAATCTGTTATGAAAGACGTGTTATGACAGAAAGTAAACTAAATCTGTTATGACAGAAAGTAAACTAAATCTGTTATGAAAGACGTGTTATGACAGAAAGTAAACTAAATCTGTTATGAAAGACGTGTTATGACAGAAAGTAAACTAAATCTGTCATGAAAGACGTGTTATGACAGAAAGTAAGCTAAATCTGTCATGAAAGACGTGTTATGATAGAAAGTAAACTAAATCTGTTATGAAAGACGTGTTATGACAGAAAGTAAACTAAATCTGTCATGAAAGACGTGTTGTGACAGAAAGTAAGCTAAATCTGTCATGAAAGACGTGTAATGACAGAAAGTAAACTAAATCTGTCATGAAAGACGTGTTATGACAGAAAGTAAACTAACTCTGTCATGAAAGACGTGTTATGATCAGCGAGAGATCCCTCAGTAAACAACATAATTAGTGCAAATTTCATGAATATCAAAATTCTGATTTTGCAAAAATCAAAGCATAGCTTTAAATTTAAAGAAAACTAAACCATGACCATAACTTATGCAAGCTTTTAATGATGATTGTTCTTTTTCTCTTTTCAACTTCATCTGCAACTGATGACTTTGCAATCCAAAGGGGGTAAGTTGCTTCTATATTCTTTAAATTCATTAAATTTTCTTAGTAAACTCTTTGAAGCTTGAAAATTCTGTGTTAAACCGTTCACAGTGATGAAAGTTTCTTTACATTTAATGTTTACGTGACCACCAGTCTTATGTTGATGGACCAAATGTACATTGATTGGGCAAACCCAGTCCGCCTGGAGGACAAATCAATTTCAACCAGCGATGAGCCCAAAGTGGAAATGAATTTCTGCACTGAAAAGTTCTGGGTTGAAAGAAATTTCATGTAATTTCGAGTTGTGACGTATTTTCAGGTAAACTCACTTTTTCACATTTCACAGGTGAGGCAAAAGCTAAAGAATTTGAATTGAGAACAGTAAATGGCTCAACAGCCTTTAAATAAAAAAAATAAAAAAATGTTTTTTTAGATTGCTGGACCTGTAAAGTAGTGACTTGACCCTTGACCTCATGACCTTTAGTAGAGACAAGTGGGTAGCTGAGTGGTGATCAAGATGACCTTCTGGTTCTGTGGAAAAGTTCATGACGCAAGGTTGCCCTGCAAGAGAATGTCCCCCTCTGAAGGTGACTTCTTTTATGAAAATAACAAGTCATCTTCAATAAACGTAAGAAATCCTCACTTACCTCTGCTGGGTTTTATTTTCTTTGTTATCTGATAACGCTGCCCTAGGAATCCCTTCAATTCAGCATCAGTATTTGTCATGTGATTACAATTACAATCAATTTTTCTCCTGCCTGTTTCCTGCCATGCTGCCTTGGCCCTCCTGCTGTGGAACCTCGGGGACAATCAGTATGTAAGTCCTGTTACAGCTTTTGTCATTTGTTCTTTATTCTATAGAATTTCTTCTTGATTCCAGGAAAAAAATGAGTGAAAACAATCGCTTTGCCTCTTTTTTACTTCATAGACAAATTGAAATCATACAAGGCAAATAAGATAGTTGTTTTAGTTTTGGTTTTTGTTCACTATTAATATGAATAGCATTCTGACAATTATTTTGACAATGCACTGCTCTCAAACTAAGACTTCATCTACATCTTTCCAGCAGTCATCTATTCCTGCATTCATGCTCTTTGAATTTTTAAGCAATATTAGATGTTTTTTTCTCTTACTACTAAACCGTTTCAGCTGAGGAGAAAATCTTATGTCACAAATTTAGCAATATTTTTATCAAATTGTTGCTTGTCTAATAAGAGAGGAAAGAATAGCTTACTCATAGGATTGATAGACCTCAGGTTGTAACCAGTTTTCTCACTGTGTTTGTGTGAATGTGTGTTTATGTTGGTGATTACGTGTGTGTGTGTGTGTGTTTGTTTTCCATCCCCAGACGGCGCTTCACTGGGCAGCGAAAGCAGGCAAGCCAGAGATCATCAAACTGATCGCCAGCAAACCTGGAGTCATCATTGACCAGAGATCGGTGAGTTATTCTGTGGTGACAATCTGGCATAGCATGGCATTTAGAAGGTTTGAAGGCTAAAGAGGGTTTGAAGAGATTTCCTGTCACGCCGTGTCATTTTGTGCATTTTATATATTATAGTTACTGCCTGATCAGGTATAAACCTTGAGATAACTGCCTGATCAGGTATAAACCTTGGGACAACTGCCTGATCAGGTATAAACCTTGAGATAACTGCCTGATCAGGTTTAAACCTTGAGATAACTGCCTGATCAGG
>JBCIKM010049798.1:0-15571 GCA_039654465.1 Melibe viridis
GTGAAAGAAAAGAAACAGAAGTAGAAGAGGTACCAAGGACGCCTCCAACCTCAATTCCTCAGTGGACAGACCACTTTAAGGGCAGATGATATTTATTCTTTAGAGTAAATCATCTCTCTGCTGTTTGTGGTTTAATCTGTTGCCTCTTTCAACTTATTGTATCATCTTACTTTCCTCTGGGCTCCTCTTTGACCCTTGTGTGTTGTGGGGCCCTAAAACCTTCAATTAACAAAGAAACCTGACAAAAACCTACATAAGAGCAACTACCGTTCACGTTGGTTACTGCGGTCACTCACTCTAAGTGGAGAAAGATTTATCCACATTTGAAAGTCGTTTATGACTTGTATTGTTGTGCGGCTTCCTAAAACTCGCTAAGTGACTTTCCAAAATTAAAAGTAAGATACATTGGAATCTCCCGATAGTGACATAATAACACTCTTCAATATGTTAGAAAAAGTACCTATGAGCGATCCAAGTAAGCCCAGTTTATGGCAGACCCCAAAACAAACTCCAAGACAAGAGTTTCACAGACAGACTGGACCGAGTCCTGACAAATTTCATGCATATATTTTGGTCTGAATTAGTACCCGGAATGAGGAATAAATAGGACTGGTATAGGGCATTCAATCTGTGTGGCGTGATGAGCAATACATAAGGGGTATATTACTCGATCTTAAGCCAAACAATAGTGACTATTGTCTTAAGTGGTGTCTGCTAATTGAGAAAGACCAATGAGCCGATTTACCACAGACAGAGTGTGCTTACAGACAAACAGGTCTAAAATTCTGGCTCCTTATCTGAAGTCTATAGAATGTAAGAACATGAACAAAAACACTGAGATGCACAGGATAAAACAATTCTATGTACTAAGTTTAAATAAAGCACTATTGATGCAACTGAATTAAGATGGATTTTTTTTCTTCAATTAAAAAAAAACAAAACCCCAAAACATGGAATTGAAAAGTAAAAGGCAACATCAACAAGTACTCAGTTGACAATACAATTCTGAACAAACAAATGAACTCGGACTGCATTTGGCCTTTGGGCTGTAGTTGAAGCCCCTGCTCTACAGAAAAGACTAACAGTAACAAATGAAAATTTTGACATGCCACTAAAACTCCGGAAGACTCACTAAAATTGTCTGTAAATGTTGAATAAATTTGACTTAATAAACTCTGGTGAAAGTGGGAGAAATACTTGAATCGACAGACCAGTTCATACCATCGCTGACAGAATAATTCTGCAAATCAAATGCAAATTAAATTTCAGTCTTTCTTCCTAGATCAAAACAAAATCTCCGAAAATATGACATTGAAAAAAATAAATATGAAGGTAGCAAGAAAACATTCTTCTCCTCAACTGAGCTTTCAGAATGACAAGGACGTGAGACTTCAAGTCACATCATAAAACCAACAAAAGTGAAAATGACAATCAATTTAATGTTGGAAAACTTTATTCATTTTATTTTACTTTTTTTGTAATTGTTGTCAAGACGAGCTAATTTTATTTGATTATAACAACTAGTTACTGGAATCAATGAATCCTGTGGAAATTCCACAACACTGGACGGATTTCATGGTGTGTCGAGTACGTATAAATTATAAATAGTTATTGTAGGCAGGCACACTGTACAGTGTGGGCTGACCCGAGGATGAAAGAAGTACGGCCTCCCTCGACTCCTCTGGACGTTCAACCGTGTGTAAGGCACCAAGGCAGGATGTGACGGTCGTGAAGAAGAAGAGGTGTGTGGATTGGAATGGAGTAAGAGGTGGTTGATCATCTGTTGGGAGTTTACATCGGCATTTTGCTTGAACTATGGAACTTTCAACTGCTACGTCAAATTAGCCCCTAAGTGGAAGAATTAATCGGGACATTTCAAACATTGTTTGTTTGTTGGTGGTTTTAGGGCACCTTGAAACACGAGGGTCATAGATGAGCCCTGAGGAAAGTAGATGATAGAGAGAACAGGTTCAAACCAGAGAGATGATTTATATACTCGTACTGACTAAAAAATAAATATCATCTCTCACAACAGAAGTCAATGCCGCAGAGAGATGATTTACAATGACAAAAAAGTCTTCCCTCCACATGAAAATAAACAGTATGTAAAGTGAAAGAGATGACAGTGGAGTGGGTTTGGACACGTGATGATGTCGATATTAGAGAAGATGTAGATGGAACCAGTCCTGTACACGATATTGATGTGTTGCAATGTGTATCATCATTATGGGTTTCTTTCTTTGTTCGTTAATTGGTGGTTTAGGCTTTAGGGGCCCCACAACACACCAGGGTCATAGTGGGTTGGGGTCTTACTAAGAGATTGTGCCTGTTCATAGTAGGGGCTGATGATGATAAGAGATATCACTGTAATAGACAATCGTGCCAGTTCAGTGGAGGAGAAGTACATACACAGTCATTATTCATTTATTATTATTACATTTGAAGAGCATCTTGTTATCGTAGTATAAACATATTTATATCTTCTATGAAGTACAAGTCTGGGGCAATGCTAACACAGTCATCACACAAGAGGACAAGCAAAATGAAAAGGAAAAAAGTATCGCTGTCAGCAACACAACATCTCTCATGCAATTCGACATTCAGAAAGTAACCCTTTATCCTTTCTTCCTTTCACAAAGTAACTTTGTTTTCTTTCCTTTATCCTTTCAGAAAGTAGCATTGTTTTCTTTCCTTTATCCTTTCTTCCTTTCACAAAGTAACATTGTTTTCTTTCCTTTATCCTTTCTTCCTTTCACAAAGTAACATTGTTTTCTTTCTTTCATAAAGTAACATTGTTTTCTTTCCTTTATCCTTTCTTCCTTTCACAAAGTAACATTGTTTTCTTTCTTTTATTCTTTCTTCCTTTTACAAAGTCATGACAGTTTTCCCTTCCTTTCTTCCCAAGGAACAGAACAGATCATACAGTGTTTTGAGGGAAACACTCAGGTCGATGCCTATACACGGCTCTGAACAGGCATCAGGAATGAAATCAAGAGAATTAACAAGCACACCTTCCTTGCTCTGCTTTCCACAATCATAACCCCCCAAAAAAACCAACAAAATAAAACCCAACAAACAAACAAAAAAGAAAGGACACTATATACAAATAAAATATTCAAAGCCATTTGCACATGATGGATATTTTGACTTTTAAAATTAAATAAATCCTCAGAACTTGAATAAGTAAATAAACAAACAACAGTAAATAGCAGTAATGACACCTGTTAAAAAGACAACAAAAACTGACATTGATCAAAATACACAAAGGATTGTCTGCACCACGCTGGTCTACATAATATTGACACCAAACAAAAACCTGCATGTGATAAATACAAATTATTGTTATATTATACACCATAGAATCATCAACACGCCTCTTCAAACAGTAAAATACCCACGCACGGCAGCATATGTGTGTAGAAGACACAATAAAAACACGTTGAATGGAATGATAGAAGAATGAATAGTCTGCACTGAAGGACAACAAGGCACACAAATTTATAATTTTTTGGCAGACACATGATGAAGATGATTGGAGTGATGAAGATGATGATAGTCACGTCACAGACCAATCACGGACATTGTGAGAGGTTCTTTGACACAATGATGAAAACATGAATGCCACAGTTTGCATTAGCATCCAAACAACTTAAATCCAAACCAACCCCTCCCCCTACCCAAAAAAAAAAAATTGAGTGTGAAATTTTTAAGTTTGCTTATAAATATAAACCATGGTTAAAGTCAATCTACACAGTCTCTCCTCTCTCTCGCTCTCCCTCTGTCTCCCCCTGTGTTGCTCATTCTCCGGTTCTTTCTTTAAGAAAGAGCCTCCACTTTATTTCGCAATTAAAAACTGCTCACTTATTAAAAAACAACCACCCCACCCCCAACAAAAAAAAAAATTTTTTTTAAAATCCCAACCCTCCCTCTAAAATATGGATGGGAAGAGCAAGGACAACTCGACTCTATACAAAAATTATGCATTGAAGTGGGAATGATGATGTCATCCAACTCAGTCTATTCACTACAGATAATATTGCTTTGCTATCATCAATCTGCACACAGCATCACAACAACACAACCTACTAAAACTAAATCGAGAATTTGTTAGCTTGAGAAGATAAAACAGGTTTACAAAACATTACTTAAGTCACTTTCACGGCTCAAGGAAACTAAGATTATATCCAAAAATAAAATTTAAAAAATTAAAAAACCGACGTGAAGGAATAAAGCGCAGATGAACAAAACCAATGAATGACAGAATGCCCTGTACATTATACACATTCTTAGATTTTTCAATGGATGAATTAAAAATTCAGGTAATTCCTGGCACAACCCTACAGGCAAAATAAAGTTTTAGATATTGTATCCATTAGAACTAAAACAACAACATAGAGAAAGAGGGATTGATTTTCTCTATTCACCTCTCTGATCATGTCAAAAGGCAGCCGACTGGTTCGAATTCATTTTCTGCAGCGCAGATTGTTGAAACAAATCAGAAAAACAAACTCATAGAATAAAAACATTTTAAAATATGAACCAAATATAAAATCAATCAACTGTGGAAAATCCTGAGACAGTTGGCCAGCAATAATATCAGGGGTGTCGACACCAACCTCCCTCGGTGTGGATGACACCAACCTCCCTCGGTGTGGATGACACCAACCTCCCTCGGTGTGGATGACACCAACCTCCCTCAGTGTGGATGACACCAACCTCCCTCGGTGTGGATGACACCAACCTCCCTCGGTGTGGATGACACCAGCCTCCCTCGGTGTGGATGACACCAACCTCCCTCGGTGTGGATGACACCAACCTCCCTCGGTGTGAATGACACCAGCCTCCCTCGGTGTGGATGACACCAACCTCCCTCCATGTGGATAACACCAACCTCCCTCGGTGTGGATGACACTTCTCTCCTTACAACTAAAAGCATTATATTTCTCTCATTCTAAAAATCTGACAAGACATTCATTAAAACTCTTGAAATTGGTATTTCTTAAATAAATGAGGAAAAATTTACATCAATTTGTCTGGTTAATTATACACAACAAGTCTTTCACATTGTCCTTTCTCACCACAGGGTTTTCCAGCTCACGGATTTCCAAGATTCTCCAAGAAGGCTAAAGTATCATTCTGTAACCCTTTTCTCCACCCGGAGCTACTTCAGCGACTTACAATGTGGAATCTCTGACAAAATTATTACACATGCACACACTGCCATCCAATTGAGGAAGAATAAGTTATACGTTACAATCCAAGGAGACAATCTCGCTGTACAGTTTACATCAATTATTTAGTAATATAAGTTAGCCTATATATATATATATTATATGTATAAATATAATATAATAAAAAAGGTAATCCTCCTTGTTATTTTACAATTAGTCCGCAAGGCACTTTTATGAGTTTTGAGACAAAGACAGGAAAGACTGAAGCTGTGACGAGCCCGATGAACGAAGAGCTCAAGCTCAGGCGGGGCAGCTGATGAACAGACAAGAATTGACAACGTCCCTGATGACACTGACATTTCCAATTGGCCACATCGGGCATCTTTGAAATGGAACTGCCCCAGCCACACTTTCAGACGCCAGGGATGAGAAAATACTTTGAATTCATTGGTTTCCGTCCCCAGGCAGCAGAGTCCTGCATGTTTGGATCACAGAATGGACCACGAAGTGTTGTGGCTGGCAGGATCTCCATTCAAGAGAGTTCACGACTCTGGCGACACATAAGGCAGGAATTCCATCCACCTACTCCATCAGTCTATAAATTTTCGACACCTGATCCGCCAGTCTCTCTGAAAGATCGTGATAAGATGCGGACAGTTTCACTAGATGTGTGAGTGGCTGCGCTGCTGGTAGATCCCGTTGAAGGTTCTGGCCGTGTCCACCAGGAGGGCGTCAAATATGGAGTCGGTCAGCGAGACTTTGAGGTTGAGCTCATCCTGGTTGTAATCCACCCAGCCTTTCTCCTCCTCCCCCAATTCCTGCACCAGCACTGCGTCCACTGCATCCTTCTTCTTGCGGATGTTCCACTTGTTGACCGTGTGCATCTGCCGCCGGCTGCCTGTCAGGTCGAGGACGTTGAAGACTGCTGTTTCCACCAATGGCCGCAGGGCGTCTACAGTGGTGGGCGGGACGGATCCTTTAAAGTACTTCTGGCTCTTGTGCTTTGCCTTCTGCCAGGCTGGTGGCTCCTCCTGGTGGAGCAAAGAATACCCAAGGTTAGCGCGGGCGGGAAGACAAGATACTTATTGGCACAGAAGCAGAGAGAGAGAGAGAGAGAAACACTCACACATTAAGATATTTAGAGAGACATACATAGAGAGATGAGATGCACAGAGAGAGAGAAAGAGAGAGAGAGAGAGAGAGAAAGAGAGGCAGGGAAAGGCATAGATTGACACAGAGGCACAGAGATAAATAAAAAGAGAGGTAGAGAGAGAGATACAGAGACAAAAGGGATGATGATGAAAGACGATTGGATGGAAGACGCGCATGTCTGCATGAAAACATATTGGGCGTTTGATTGTCACTATTCAGAATGTAAACCTGGCTGTAAATAAAGCAACTACAACTTTGAACACCAACAAATTTGAATGAAACAATAAGTATAATACCTATAAATGTAGAAGTAATGGCAGGTCTACCTCAAGGCTCCTTTTCGTGTTATGATCAGTTATGCAAGGCAATTCCATGACTTTTTAATACTTCAGATGTGCAGATAAGGAAACTTACAAGAAATGTAATACTCTTATTAGGATTTACAGTCTTAAGACTGACTGCAGCCAACTGACCCCCAAATGGAATTCAAAGCAAGAATTGGTTTGATGAGATTTCATTGATTGATATAAAAAACAGAAAACTATTGAAAAATATTTGTTTTAAGATTATATTTTCTTTTTAAAAAAAGATGACTAGGATGGGTGAACTACAACAACAACAAACAACAATCCTCCTTGCCTCTTCTTCATCTTTGTAGATGTCCTGGATGACCTCCCCTGTCAGGTCAAACAACATCCTCTTCCAGCTGCGACGGCTCTGCGCTGTCAGGATGTCCACTCCTCCTTCCTCCTCCTCCTCTCCTGCATCCTCTCCCTCCTCATCGTCATCCTCCAGGAACTGAGGCGGGGCCTCGCGCTGCGTCTGCATGGACTCGCCACACCGGCGCCATTGCCAGAACACATCGACGGCATCTTGGACGATGGAGGCGATCTGCTCGCGGGTGTGGGGGATCACAGGCACAATGTCCTCGGCAAAACCGCTGGCCTCTAGGGAAAGGACTGTGTGGATCCACACAAGAAGAAGTAGATAGAGCAAAAGGGAATCAAACTAAAACAGTTTTGCTTATATTCAGGTATGACCGAGTATAGCATGTGTAAGTTGAGACTGATCCACTTATCGAAAAAATGCTGTTAGAAAAATTTTCAGATAAATCTTACAATCTATTCAGTGATATCTTAAGACACAATACATCAACATAAACGTTGAAATAGATGTTTCACTGGCAGATTTCCCCATAATAGTAATAGTCTTGATAGACCAGAAGGGTGGCCATAGCAAGCTATATCTCAGCAATGGCAAGAATAACGTTTCTCATGCATGAAAGTCTGAAAAAGGAGAATGTGGCAGGAATTGGCATCTTCTGCGAAAACCAATGGTTAACCACCCCCACATCACTCCACCCCCAGTTTTTTCTTTAATTCTTAAATGATGCATCAATGATGGATGAAAGTAACAATTGTAGCCATATTTGAATGATCGCTGGAGGTAAAGGAGGAATTCGTGGTCAAGAGGATACCGCCTATCCATGATGACTTTGCCGGACTACTTACCGTCACTATGGCCCTCCGAGAAGGAAGGCTGCGGCTTGGCTGAGCTGGGCGAGGGTTCAAACCCGAGGTCATCGTCAATGTACTCCCCAAAGAGGTTGTTCATATCTTCGTTCAGTTCCTTGCACTGGAAACAGACAGACAAGAAGGTACAGCATTGAGTCAGGATTGATGCATGAGTACAAATAGTATTCAAATGTTGCCTCTCACTAACTGCTGTTGCATCTAAAATAAACTTAGCCGATCTGATTATAATCAAATCCATTTTCTTCACAAAGTGCTTCCATTTCAAACCAAATGTCAAATCACCAAATGTGTTTTCTCCTACGTTTAAGCTTAACGAGTACAAATTAAGGGAAGATGGGGGGGGGGGGGGGGGGGGGGGAAACCCTCCCCACTCCCCCCCCCCCCCCCCCCCCCCCCCCCCCCCCCCCCCCCCCCCCCCCCCCCAACACACTATCACTTACATGGATCAAAGCTTTTTAGAATTATGATAAAAAGTCTTAAAACTAAAAATAATCGATACAAACATTGACTGTGAAAAAACCTTAGTACAATAAATTCCTGCGGACAGCTCATATGGATCTTCATGATGAAAATGCACATTGTGCAGACTCACATCTTGGGCTGTGATGCCTCCCTCTCCAGGCAAGGGGGAACCAGGTCGTTGCACCAGGTCTAGTGAGAGACCCGAATCATTGTCCTGAATCTTGCCTTCTTCATCATTGTCTTCCTCGTCCTCCTGGCCTTTGTTTTCCTCTAGCAGCACAGCCTCAGACAACACGGGCTTGACCCTGCTGGGGTCACGACCTTCCAAGGCCGCCACATCCTCTGCATCCAACTGCCCATTCATGAGGGGGGTCAGCGAGGGGCTGGCAGAGTCCTTGTCCTTGGCAGCCAGGCCGGCTTTCCTGCGTTGGATGGACACCATGTGGGAGATGGCTTCGTTCAAGAGCGAGTCCATCACGCCGTCAGTAGTGCGGTCAGCTTCCGATGACCGTTGGAGTTGGGAATCCTCACCCAAGTCTGAGCGACTGGGAGAGCCTGGGGTAAGATCATTGGATGGTGACGGCAATGATGGTGGTTTGGATTTGGGCAAGGGTGGAGGGCTGGCCGATCTCCGGTTGGCGATTCTCCCCATAGTCTCCACAGAATCTTGCATGATGGAGTTGGTCAGATGGTCGGTGATGGAATCGGCCATGTTGGAGATGGAAGCAGAGTCATTTCCCTTTACAGGTGTCGCCACCGGTTTCTGAATCAGGTCTGCGTTTTTAGAGTAGGGTGAACTGAGCGGTGTAGAATGAAGCATGGAGGCATCGTGGGCTGTCAAACCAATGGCATCCATTCCCTCGTTGTCTTCCTGATCTGTGGTCAGAGATTCATCCGGACTCCTAGCATCCTGCGCTGCAGTCTCAATCTTTGGCCTGGCATCCTTGTCACCATCCGCACTGCTAATGTCACTCCCATGCACCATCACTCCATGGCCTGGCTTGCAAGTGAAGTAGCGCTTACTCTCGTGAGTTCCATCGGAATCTCCTTCGTCAGCGTCCAACTCCACACCAGCCCAAATGCCTGGGGAGAAATCCACCTTCCCTTTGAACTTGAGAACTCCGGGTCTCCTGCCCCAAACCAGAACTCTTTCTCCAAGGTGGAAGTCTGCCAACGGATCAGTCATCAACAGCGACAAATTTTCCTCATCCTCTTCAACTTGATCTTTTTCCATCTCCTCCTTCTCATCATCATCATTATCTGTTTCTTTATCTATTTCGTCAGATCTCCTGTCCTCAGGCGACATGGCCATCTCGCGAGGCGTAGGTACGGGGGTTTTCTCATCTTCATCCTCCTCCTCCTCCCCTTCCTGGTAGCCCAGCAAACTGTCCAGCACCTCTTGTGAATCTTGCCTGAGAGAGCCTGAATGGGCACGCTTGTCTGAAATGGACGGCAGACTACCAGAAATGTGTTCACTGATGTCGTCGTCTGCCTTTGATATAGAGCCAACGCTGTTGACAGGAGGAAGAAGTTTGGGACCGGACGATTTAACAGGTGCTTTGTCAGAGCTGTAACTGACAATGTCTTCATCCTCTTCTTCGTCCTCCACGCTGAACATACTCCCAATTGACTTTTCACTGGAGGGTCTCGAGCTCCCTTCAGATTTAGCGGAAGTGTGGTTGGAGTTGATTCTCGATTCCGTCTCACTGTCAGACTCCTGAATACCGGTCACGGGTGGGCTCAATGGGGAACCCTGGCCGTCTCCATTGGTGAATCTGGATGCGGACTTAGGCATGAAGTCAAATTTCAACTGATTGGACACGCTGGGAGAGTGGATGGAGCTGGCTGCGCTGGCCTCTTCAATGTGCTCTGAAATGTCCGCTTCAGACTTGCCCCCCTTAGATGCTGGTTCGTGCAGGGAAGAAGCCGGACTCCTGGTGCTTGCCGGGCGCCTGCTGTGGCTCTGGGCCAGTGTGGAGAGATTTTCAGAAAAGTCCATACTGTACGAAACGTCCTCCTCTTTCAAGGAGTCTGACAACTTCCTGTTCCTTTCCCCACTCGTCTCAATTTTCAACGCTCCTGATTTGGTCTTTTCCGACTGGACACTGTCGAGATGTGAGGCCTCTTCAATGGCTTCTTGGACACTGGATGATGTCGTTTTCTCAGATGAGTCATCCAATTTTGCTGTGGATGAGTCCTCTCTCCTGTTGATCCCAACTGCCGACTTTGACTTTCCAGAACCTCCTGATTTATCTGACTGTGACTCAGATCCCTCAGAAATGCGATCCATCAAAGAGACAGCCACCTTCTTCTTAGCTTTGTCATCAACCAAGGGTTTCATGTCTGATTAAAAGAGAACAAAATGATTATTTACTAGTTTTTTAGTTTTAAATATAAAAAAAAAACATGAAAAAAAAGCCACAGAGCTTTGATTACTTTATAAGAAAATGATAATTTTACAGTTCAACCATGATTATGAACCCTATATAAGAGCAAATTTTACTTTTTTTTCACTTTTATTTTCCTGGTCCTTTAAGACTGATACTGAACAACAGTGTAGGTATGTATTTCTTGCCATAGCCAATTAAGGATGTGAAAATTCAAACCCTGTTCTCAGTAGCAATATGTAAAACTTGATAATGATGTTGAATACAGGAATGGCCATTGAACAGTATTACAAGGAACAGATGAACAAGAAACAGCTTTTAATTACTTTTTCTATAAAAGTCTTCTAAAAAAAAAACCCGCTATCTGTTTGTTGCACGGGTTTATAAGTAATACAGATAAAGACTTGACAGAGAAGTAAAGAAACAGGTCCTCCTATGGCCTATAGGAACCTCCTTTGTTGTTGATGGGTCTTACACACAAATCGTCAACAATACTCAGTCTCACTGAGTCGATATAACTGAAGAAGAAGAAGAAGAAACCGAGGGTTCACCTTTGCCACCACCGCTGGTGTCAATGTTGGGGCTGTTCTGGTTGGAGTCGGTGCCGGTGCCTTCCCGGGTGTCGTCCAAGCTAGAGTTGTTGCTGGCTGCAGAAGCTGCTACAATGCTGTCCTCGTTGCCGCTGCTGTGGTGCTGCTGCCGATGTTTGGAGGTCTTGGCAGGGCTGGTGCTGCTACGAGGCTGTTTGATCTGGGGCCGTACGGCATGGGACTTGCTGCTGCTGCTGCTGCTGGAGGCCGCGGCCACGTCATGCTCCAGCACGTCCTTGTCTGACTTGAGCTGCTGGATGTAGTTGTTGTAGGCCTGGTCAACACCACGCACAAGATATAGATGAAGATAAAACATACGAGATGAAATGAAATACTTCATAAACTACGACAGTGGATTTGTCTTACATGCTTATCTCACATAGTACACAGTCTTAGATAGAAAGATGCTAGCATTACAGAGGTGAAATGGACTACAACTTTAAGCCTTTCAGGTAGAAAAAAAAAACAAAAACAAACAAACAAACAAAAAAACAATAATCACCATTCAGCTACCTTTGAATTTGTCTAAAAATTATGGAAGATAGAACAAAAACTGTTGTTGACAAACATATATTGTGGCTAATTCAGATAACTCCTAGAAGTCAGAGTGCAAAGAGGAAGGAGAGTAGTGACTGTTCTTACATCGAGCTGCTTCTTCAATGCCTCCTCCTGGGCCTTGAGTTTGTCCTTCTGCCGCCTGGATCGCTCCTTCTTCAGGATCTCCACCTCCTTCCTCCTCCGCCTCAACTCGTCGCTCAGCTGACGGATACGTACTTCGTAGTCGCTGGCATCCGACAAGGTCTCTGTTTGTGGGATGGGACATTTAAAGTATTACAAATCAAAGAGAAAAGGGATGCATAGGCAGGTGGAGAGAGATAGAGACAGAGAGAGAGACAGAGAGAGAGAGAGACAGACAGACAGAGAAATTTTGTTTTTTAAACTATATAACTTTGTTCACACTTAACAAAACTGTTAACTTTTTGTTGCTGGTAAACAATTTGCAGTGGTGATACTTACCAGTGTGCGAAATGGAATCTTCCGATTCGCTCTCGGAGCCTGTCTTCCGGGACCAAGGGGAGGGAAGTGGAGAATTGCCCTGCGGCAGCAGTTTGCCGACGGGAGACTTTTTGCGGTTGGCAGCCAGAGAGGAGCTCCTCTCCGGCTCAAAGGTATCAGTGTAGTCGTCATTGGCTGAGCTGTTGATGAGGGTGTCGTCACTCGAGTCTTGGCCCTATGTACACCAAACAAATTTACATCCCTTGATAGTCTTCTTACTCGAGTTCTAAGGTTTAAAGGTGTTAAAAAGTTATCATCTTCTTTGAACATTTCAATCACGATGCAGGGAGTCTGAGGTACATTACAAATATTAATGTCAGATGAACTCCGGTCATGTTCTAACCACAAAAACTTGGGACTAGCCTTTATCTTAATATACAGTGGGTAACCAATATGGAAACACATCTATCAAATACTATGCCACCGTCAATTTTGAGAAAGGAGGATCCTTCCGAGGTCAGTAATGTCTTATGTCACACTACTTGTGGTACATCATCAAAACTAGAGCATCTTCTGCAACAAAACTTGAGTCTGACATTTTCTATTTTTGTTCTTTTCACTGACTTTAAATTGAAAACAGATGCTAGCATTAGAGAGGTGAAATCAACTACAGTTTTAAGCCTCTCCATGTAGAAAGAAAGAAAGAAAATGTTCAAAAAGAGGGGTGGGGGGGGGGGGGGGGCAATTCTGCGGAAAAGTAGCAAGTGGCTAACAGTCGCAAGGTTCCAGACTCTCATGTGGAAGGTGCAATTCCTTCCAGCACCATCATGCTCATCCCACAGCAGGCCTGTGATGCCTTTGGACATACCCTGACTACACATTTCCCCTTTGGGATAAATATGAACTTTATTCATCCACGAGGGAAATTTGCCTAAGGTACATTGCCATTTAAAAAAAAAAAAAAAAAAAAAAAAAAAACAAAACAAACAAACTCACAACGAACAAAGGTGGTTGTGTGGGTTCCCCCCCCCCCCCCCCTCCTAGAGGACCCACCCACCTTCTGTTTATGGCTGGACCCAGAGGGCACCTCCTCCGGGATGGAACTCTCACTGCCGCTGGCCATGGCACCCTTGTCCTGCTCTGCCTTGCGGGCGTGGTCAGACTTGGCCTTGGACTTCTTGTCCGATGTGCCCCCAGTGGTGCCTGCCGTGGCCGACCGGCTCAGGCTCATTTCCGTGGAGATGACCTCCGAAATGGAGCCCTGCTCCCTGTCCGACCTCGACTTGGCCACGGTGTCGTCCCGCAGAGAGGACAGCATCTTGTCAGATACGACGGCCGAGTCGTCTTTCTTGGAAGCCGGTACGGGTTTGGATACTTGAAAGGAAATCATAGGGAGGCGGGAAAAAGAAAAAAAGAAAGTAAGAAGATGTACAATATAAAAGTAAAATTTTGCAACCTCTTCTTGTCTCAATATTTTCATAGTATTGTGAGGAAGGCATTCTGAGCCTGTGTTCAACAAGTTGAGCACTATATAATTTATATTTTTCACTCCTTCCTGGCAGGCAGCGTGCTATCATGTTGGTGATACTCTCTGCACTGCTAAATCTCTTAGAAAAGAATGGTGTCGTTAGGCTAAAACCACAGGCCAGTGGATACACGGTTGAAGATGAACGTTGCCCCAATACCTAATTCTATTGACCAGTACTTCTATTGCCTTTTCTCTTAACGATAACTATCATCTTTACTTTTTCTAGCACTTTCTCCAGTGCTATCTTTCACACACACACACACACACACACACACACACACACACACACAATACTAGTTAATTTGTGTTTTGCCCTGTGAAATTTGATTTGGATCAACTATTTATGAAAAAAAAAAAAAAATGACGCAAGACTTTCATGCATCAGGCATAACAAGGACCATGACATATGATCAAATAACACATACAGCACACCCACACACACACTCTCTCTCTCAGACACACACACACACACACACAAACACACATACACACACACACATACACACACACAATACTAGCTAATTTGTATTTTGCCCTGTGAAATTTGATTTGGTTCAACTATTTATGAAAAAAAATAAATGACGCAAGACTTTCATGCATCAGGCATAAGAAGGACCATGACATATGATCAAATAACACATACAGCACACCCACACACACACTCTCTCTCCCTCTCTCTCAGACACACACACACACACCACATACACACCTTTTTTAGCCAACTGCTGTTGCTGCTGCTCCTGTTTCCGGCGGTCCCTCCCTTCCTGCTGCTTGTACGCTTCTCCTCCCCCTCCTCTCTCCTTCCTGGCTGCCGCTCCTGCTGGGGAGGCCTCCTTGCCCTTGCCACCGCCCCAGGCCTGCATGGCGGCCTTCTCCAGGCCAAAGATCTTGGCCTCCTCCTTGTCCAGCCGCCGCTTCCACTCCAGCAGCTCCTGGGCCTGCTTCTTCCGCTCCTCCAGCTTTTGCTGCCGGCTGGTCATGTACCTGCACCACCAAGGGTCAAAGGTTAAAACAAAAAAGTCCTGGGCTAGTCATGTATCGCAGATCCTTGATAATCAACAGGGAGAACGATGCAAATGTCCAGGTATTAAGAACAAAAAAAACCCTGTAATCATATTAGGCCAAAAATGGTAAGTCAAGTCAAAGACTTTCAAAAAAATGTTTTAATGAACATGTAAATTTATTGTTATGGTTACTTAAAATTGGACACATTGTAGTAAATAGTTTTTCGCACAGAGTTAATTCAAACATACCTGGTCATTTGATTTTATTTGGTTTCCCCCTTTGTTCAAAGAGCACTTCAGAGAAAATTTCAACAACTTGAGAAACAAAACAAAGCCCCTGAAAAAAACTAATCCAGCAGGATCACATTGTTTTTCCAAGCAGAGATTTACTACGCATTATACCTACCTTAAAGAAAAGTAAAACCAATAACACCAACAACAACAAAAAATCTTAGGAAGGGAGGCAACTCTTACTTCTGATCCAGACGGAGTTTATCCAGCTTGTCAATCTTCTGACCGTGGTTGTCTGCTCCTGCTTTCTCTCCCACAGCGGCCGCTACCCTGTCCTTGTACACCTCAGAGTCTGATTTGGCATCTACGCATGCAACCGTGGGGGGAAAAAGGGAGGTTGATTTCATACAAACGCAAACCATCAGAGACAAGAGGTTACTCAAATCATGGTACATACGGTAATTTTTGTTTTTCTTCTTTCTTCACAAAGTTCTTTCAAATCTAAATCATTTAAA
>JBCIKM010049908.1:0-23208 GCA_039654465.1 Melibe viridis
CCCCCCCCCCCCCCCCCCCCCCCCCCCCCCCCCCCCCCCCCCCCCCACCCCCCCCCCCCCCCCTCCCCCCCCCCCCCTAAAAAAAAAACAATCATGAACAAACAAAAATTTCACAATTGAAAGAGAGAACACACATAATAAACATTTTTTCAGACATAATAAAAAATATATAAATATATATCATATTCATGTATGTGGTGCTTCAACGGTGGTTTCAAAACAAAAATTTTCAATTTTTTAAAATTTTTATTTGGAAGTACGATTCTGCATATAGAGCTATCCATGAGGACCTGCGGGAAGAGGGTTCCATTGCATACATTTGATAAACTGTCTTCAAGTTTGTAGGGTTTTGTTACTTCTAAACTTGAAAGAAAGTCTTTGTTTTGTTTGTTAATTGGAGGGTCAAAGAGGAGCTCAGGGGAAAGCAAGATGATAGAATAAGTCCAAAGAGAGGGAACAGATCAAGAGATGATTTATACTAAAAAATAAATATCATCTCTCAGAACACATATCAACACCACTGAGAGATGATTTAAAATGAAAAAAGCAACAACTTTCCTTTCAAAAATAAGCAATGGTCATCACCCATGACAGCATTATGGTCCAGGCAGATCCAGGATCTTTAACCCCCTTTAACCAGTCATGTACCAAAAGACATGAAATAGGGGATGATCACTGAGTCGCAAACAATACAACAAAAACAGGACATCACAGAAAAGGGGGAAAAGTATGAAAAAGAAAAGAAGTATAAGTGCCCACCAGGGACACCCACCAACCTCCCACCAAAACCACAGAGAGATTAATTACTCCCTGTTTAAAGGCATGGGTTTCCCAGGAATTAGAATTTTTTCTATATAAATTTGAAAGCACACACCAACCGATCCCAGACTGTCTTAAGAGCACGATTTAACAGCGATACGTGGCTTCAAGAACCTTGGCACCAATGCTTTTCATCTCACAAAATTATCGGAGTAACAAAATTCAACTCAAAATGGGTGTCTCACACTCAGCAACTCGACCACCTGAGTCAATAATAAATATTCAAGGAGTAGCCCAGTGGGAGAGAGCTCAACTCCGTGCGTGGGCCGGACAGACAATAAAAGATCCTTTGCCAGGCAAGCATTGCAACCACTCATCTTTGATCGTCCAGTGTGGTTCTTCTAGTCTCCACAATTTTACATGCCAAAGACATGGATGCTGGATCGTTATTTGTAATTATAAAGGGTGTCAGGGGTGGGAAAGGGAAGTGATGGCTTTCTTTGTTGTTGTTGATAAATGAAGAAATCACCACTTTAACAAAAAATTAACGTTGACCACTAATAACAGTACAATGGTCCAGGAAGACCATGTATTTTTTAACCCCTTTTGTCCACTGAAGTACTCTTTAAGTAAAGCTTGTGTGCCTGGTTGTTTTTTGGAGATTTTAAGGCCCCACGACACACAAGGGTCAAAAAGGAGCCCAGGGGAAAGTAAGATGATAGGATTTGTTGAAAGAGAGAATGGGGCAAACCACAAACAGCAGAGTTATGTTCCAAAAGACAAGAAATGGGGGGATGACCACTGAACTGCCAATACAGCAACAAAAAAAGACTGGACAAAACAGAAGAGGAGACAATGTCAGCTTGAAAGTGAAGAATCAGAATACAAGAGCACACCAGCAATGCCTCCCAGTGGCGGATAGTAGACCACCTTCATGCCTATCAAATTAGCCAGATGACTTTGCAAGTAGTATTTCTCCACATGCACAATTAATGCACTGAATACTTGGTTTTGATACACCACAGCTACTATTCAAATATTTTTTTAAAACTACTGTTCAAATATTTTTTTAACTATAAAGAAAATACAACTGCAACACACACACCACACACACACACACACAGACAGGACAACAAAGTTATGAGAATATGGAATGATTATGTACCAAGTTCGATTCAAATTGGGGAAATAAAAGTGTATATAAGAAAAATGAATTTAGAACAACAGTTCAGCCTGTGTTGTTATTACTCCATCATCAAACAGTTGCACACGGTCAACTGTTGAATCATTTTCAGCAGGAGAATCAGAGCATCACCCTTATAACCAGTAGCATCACATCTTTCAAGGAAAGAAAACCATGAGCTGAATTCCGACCCAGAATCATAGGGATAACATCAACATGACAGAGGTTAGGACAGGATGCATTTTAACTTAAATCAAAAGAAAATGCATTGCCTAAAATAATATCACATTTCATTGACAGAAATACCAAACCAAAACCAAATGATATAGCAAGTTTGATCTTTTTCTTAAAATTTTATAGATGATCTTTCGAGAATTTGGAAGGAAAAAAACAATCAGTAGTCATGATGATGACAGTGATGGTATTCACGGTGGTAAAGATATCCATACAAATAATGTACATTGAACATGTGGCACCCTTGATGAAATTTTTACATTAATTAAATTTTCTTTCTCAGCCTTCTCAAAGAAAACACAACATAACCATTCTATTTTTATTTGTTTCTTTATTTATTGAATGTTTTAGGGCCCTACAACACATGAGTCATAGAAGAGCCCATGGGAAAGTAAGATGATAGAATTAGTTCAAAGAGGGAACAGATCATTTTAACTACAAACTTGAAAGCTCAAGGATTAACTATAAGGGAAAAAAAACATGATCCCTTTCTAGTACATTTAAGGAAACAGAATTTTCATTTAAATTCTAAAAGAGCAGAACCAACTTCTTTCAATTAAGATTTAAACTTGAACTTAAATTTGACTGTGCATCATCACACAGATGAGAAAAAAATTCTTTCCCCCCCCCCCCCCCCCCCCCTTCTTTACAGAAAAGTTCAAAGCTCAAATTTTGTTAAAATGTTTTGGAGAAAAACATTAGTGACCCCCTTGTCACAGGAAAATTGTTTCAAATGAGTGAAAATAAAATAGAACCAGGACTTTTTAAAAATTTTTAAAATACAGTTTCTTTGATGAATTAGATGAGAATTTACATGCATGTCTTGCACATCCAGAGATGTTGAATATAATTTATAATGAATAATAAATAACAGGGATAGCTGCCAAAAGGTGGGAATATCAAATATCATTCATCATCAATATTATTATCATTACCACTCAGTCACTCAACGAGAACAGGATCATTATAAATACATGTAGATAGCAAATGAAAACCAAAATGACAACTGTACCAGACACAACAGTATCACAAATCAAGATCCCCCTTGTCAGCATTAGTAAATTGCAAAATTTGAAGACTATTCTGACACTTTGAGGAACACTCACACACAAAAAGAATCTCTTCATGCACAGAAGGAAATAGAATATTTCCATTTGACAGTCTAAAACAAAAACTCTTTTAAAACATTGTGGTAAGAACGGTCTGTTTTAAATATGAACGACGCCTTACCAGAATACTTGAGTCCACACAGATAAATTATGGACAGGTTTGCACAGGTATGACCTAAACAAGAGATTGAGAGCCAACAGAGAGCTGTGACCAGCATTGTTACCTACGCATGACGTTGTTCATGTTGATGTAATATTGGGGAAAGACGCTGGGGGGGTTGCCCGGCTGCCCGGGTTGTACTTGTTGCTGGAAGGTTGCTTGAGCCCCGCTGGGCGAGTGCATGTTCATGACAGGCATCTGCATCAGCGGCTGCTGCGGTTGCAGGAAGTTGTGCGAGTTGGCAGCTATGTAGCTGGGGTTTAGCATCCCCTGCGGCACGCGGTAGTAGCGGGGCAGCATAGCTCCCCCTGGCTGGATCGTGACATTGGGAGACAGACTGACATTGTTGGGGTTGACGGTTACATTAGCATTTGATGCAGGAACATTATTTGAGGTTTTACGAGATGAGGAAGAGGAAGATGACCGTTGGCGCTTGGTGTAAGGAAGGTTGGCAGGCTGGCCCATCAGGGCAGAATGAGGCAAAGGCCCAGAGATAGGGGGCGTGGTCATAGAGCGCATCATGACAGAGGGGGGCGGGGTCATGTTGATGGCGGACGGAGGAGGTGGAGTCATGTTCTGGGGTAGGGACATTTGTAGGTTGTCAATGGGTAGGTCTTGGATGCGGTTTGTCAGCTGCTGTAGTTTGATCAAGTCACAATTGTTGGGCTGCTGGTTTGCACCCTGGGCGATAAAGTTTGCCCCTCCACCTTGCAGCATGGCTTGCTGCACTACCATGGGTACAGGGGTGGAGTTCTGCATCAGCCGACTCGAATTAGACAGCTGGGCTTGCTGCTGTTGCAGCTGAGACTGGCTGGTTTGCTGTTGCTGCTGTTGCTGTGACTGCCGCTGCTGCTGCTGTTGCTGTTGTTGATGCTGTAAGCTTTGTTGCGATGGAGGAGGTGGCATAGAGGGACTATATACAGGAGGGCTGTGATGATAATTGACACTGGTGGTAACAACTGTGTTCATGAAATTACTGTTTCCCCCTGTGCTGCTGTGGACGTTCATGGCATGGGCCAGACCAATGTTAATGGTATTCATAAAACTGTTTCTTCCCTGACCACTGAACTGAACATTCTGGGCACAGTCGTAACTCATGGTGCTCATTGGCCCATGGGAAATGTTTGAATCCGAAGCCAAGTCAGCGGCACTCAAAGGCGTGGCAGAGTCCAGACCGAGCTGCACAACGTTCATATCAAAGTTGTGCTGGGGTAAAGACTGAATGCTAGATAGAGGCGGCGGAGGAGGGAAACCTTGGTTGATGTTTCGTTGGCTGGAAGTGGAAGAGTGTGACCGGGATCTCTGCTGGGATCGGGACGCTGCTGCTTTGGAACTCCTGCCAGATGGGAGATTCAGTCCACTGTTGGGCGGCTTCTGATGACTCCCAACCCCTGGGGAAGTGTCCACCTGCCCTTGCTGTTGCATGATGTGAGCCGGGGAGGCCATTTGGGCCGGGGAGGTGAGATGAGCTGGAGATGTGAGATGAGCTGGCGAGGCTAACTGTGCAGGCGAGGTGAGCTGAGCAGGGGAGGTCAATTGTTGGGCTGGGGAAGGGTGCTGGGCAAATTGTTGGGCAGGGGAAGGATGCTGGGCAAAATGCTGTGCTGGAGATGGGTGTTGGGCAAACTGTTGTTGAGCCGGAGAAGGATGCTGCGCTGCAGGTGAAGTGAGCTGCGCGGGAGATGTTAAATGACCTGGAGATGTGAGGTGAGCGGGTGAAGCTAACTGTGCAGGGGATGGCATTGCGATCGAGGGGTATGAAGATTCTTCATGTGAGGAGGATGATGGAGTGGATGGAATTTGCTGTTGGTGAGTAAGATGAGGTTTGAGTGGCAATGGCTGCATTATACCTTTGGTCTCAGGGGAGGTGGTGTTGGTGTTGTTGGGAGTTGTGGGTGATGCCTGAACAATGATGGGTATGCTAGATTTATTCTGTAGAGGAGAGAGGCTGGACTGAGACACAGCCCCAAGTTTCTGGGAGTGCTGTGTTTGTTGCTGTGTCTGCTGGTGCTGAGATGGGGATGACAACATGGGATCGGCCGACTGCCTCTCGCTGGTGGAATTTTGAATATGCATGGGAGGTCCTGGTATTGGACTAGACACCATTTCCTCATCATCATCGCTATTGACAATGACTGGTGCAGGGGCTGGGGGAGGGGAGGAAGGAATCTGAGGCGGTAGTGACGATGGCCCATCACTGTAATTGTCACTAAGGTCATCAATACTATCAAAGGGAGATGACTCTGGGGCGCCCTCTGACAAGACGCTGTTTATACCTCCTTCCTCTTCTTCGGGTGATTTCTTCCCCTCATCAGCCTCTTCTAGATCTTTGACTATCACTGCTAGGTTTTGGCTTGCTGCTTTAGTCTCCTCATCTTCCTCCCTCCTTTCAATAGGAAATTCCTCTTTTTCATCATCTGGGTCATCTGGAATTTTTATTTCAGGAGGCCTGAATGCACTGTCATCATCACTGTCACTTCCAGAGTCTGAGAACAATTTGTTGCTTGAATTGAGATCTCTCTCCTCTGGTTTTTTCATCTCATCACCACTACCAGCATCACTCTTCTTGCTGCTAGTCTTGTCCCCAAACTTCTCCGAAGATGAAACGTCGCTTTTCCTTGGTATAGCATCACTGTCCTCATCTGACGAGGATGCGGAGAGTCTTTTCACTTTCACTTGCAACTCACCTACAGTTGCTCCACCCTTATCCCCTTTGTCTGAGGTTCCAATACCCTTTTTATCAAGTTCCTCTTCATCTTCATCATCAGAATCATCATTACGACTGTCTCGATCATTATCATCGTCGTCATCGTCATCATCCGAATCAGATGAATCGCTATTGGAAGACTCGCTGCTGTCGCTGCTAGAGCTGGAATCTCCGGCCGCGTCTTCAGGTTGCGCCTCTCTCCTAGGACTGGCAGCATCTTGGACAGGGGTCTCATCATCAATCACCTTCTCTTTCTCCTCCTCTTTCTCGGCGGCAGGCAAGACAAGTTCTTTGGGGGCAGGTGAGGAGGCCACTGATTTCTCCTCTTCATCGTTGCTCTCATCCGCACTGCTTTCTTTCTCATCATCATTCTTCAACTCAGTCTTTCTTGAGTTCTGTCAGAAAAGGGGATGGAGTAGAGAATTAAGTTAAGAGACATTAGTAATTACATATTTCCTCACTCATGTTTTTCATTGTTTTACTGAATATCTTTAGAAATCATCATACATAAAAAAAAATATTTTCCTCAACTAACAAAATTAAGAAAAAGTTGTGATGGACCAGAAAAAGAAAGACTGAGAAAAGACTTTAATGTTAAAGAAAACAGCTGTGGAGCAAGTTTAAACAACTCACAATTACTGCTTTCAGGCAAGAAAAAGAAAGATAGACAAAACTTTCATGTTCAAGAAAATAGCTATGGATCAAATTTATAAAACAATTCCTACTTACTGCTTTCGGACCGAATCTACGACCTCTTCCACGTCCTCGCCCCCTCCCTCTGCCTCTACCTCGAGTGGGTTTATGTGCAGGCTTTGAATTTGTTGGAGCCAAATCATTTTCATCAGCTCGGTTGTGCTCTGAGGGAGAGTCCACTTCCATTTCAATCTGCTTCTTTGGGGGCCTACCAGGTCTGCGTCTGAAAACTTGGTTTGACTGATGAGTTTTCTTATCGGACTCATTCTTGCCCGCATCTTTTGGAGGTCTCCCAGGTTTTCTCCCCTGCTTGCCATCCTGAGGGGTTGAGGTAAGAACTTTTTGTCCTTCCTCAACCCCTCTGCTTTTGGGTGGTCTGCCAGGTCCTCTCTTCAATTTTCTCTTCCACTTTCGACGGGATGCAGTGGCTGTTTCGTTGGTAAAAACATTTTTGGGCGATTTCTTATCTGGAGTTTTCACAGGAGAGTCATTACTTGGTCTGAATGGAGATGCACTGATTGGACTCAGGGCTGTGGGACTCATGGATGCATGAGCAGGAGATCTGTCAATCCTAAGTGGCCGGAGAGGGGGAGGGGGCATCTTTTCCTCTTCCGCCTCAAAGTCAAATGGACACTTTTCACCACCAGAGTCTGATAGAATACAATCAATTGGAGAACTGAATTACACATAAGGGTTTCAAGTAACATTTTTTAAAACAACTAAATACACCTGAAATTTTATAAAACATCACCTGAATTTTCTTCTCTCTCTCTTCTGCCCCCCCCCCCCCCTCCTAATTCTTTTATCTCGCCACATTATTTTGCTTTTAGTGCATCAATTTTTTTCTCTTTTCCTTTTTTAATTTTCTGTGTTTTTCTAATTCATAAGGATCACTTGGAACATCTTTTCAAGACCAAATGTAAAAATTAGCAAGTTTAAATTCAGCAGTCCAATACTGTTGGCCAATTAAATCAAAAGAATTATAGACTTTCAGAGAAGTCTTCAACTTCCAAAATTCATCCATTCTCTATATATGATTACAATTACTGGTGACATGGCTTAGACTTGTATGGGTAGTAAGTACTCTCAAACATTGCAAAAGTGTGATAGTTACATAAATATTTACCTAATTTATCTGGGTCAGCACTTCGCAGTCTTTTGACGTCCGGGTCACCCCAGGTCATACTCGGGAACCTCTTTCTCCCATTTCTGCGGGGCCACTGGATGAAACAAAGAGAAGCACATGTACACCATACTCAGTAAATTTCTATGCATTTCTATGCTTCACAGCTTTAAATGACCTTAGAGGACAAGAAGGCCTATTATTCTCTTAATTATAGATCAAAGAAGATATTTACAATATACACCCACAGCCATTAATTCGGCAACACTTTCGGGAGACTAGAAGCTAATGAAGTTACAAAAGTGAGTGATTTTTACCGCGTGCATTCTCACAGATTGAGTGGGCCAAGGGTAACACCTGAAACTCAGGATCAGCATATTGTGCTGACCTTTTGGCCTTAGACAGATAGCCACTCACTGTTCATGTAATTTATAGTCACCTGGAATCATGCTGGCGCAGGCAAAGGCAAATAATGGTCATTGGAGAGAGGAATTAGGACTTGAAATCTAAACTAGTTGAGCTATAAATTCTAAGCTGACGAAATAGAAGTCTCAGGTCATCCTATAGAAATATTTTCTAAAACATGCTTCTTACTACAGAATGTGAATAAATTGGAGACAAATGTTATATAATGGGTCAATATCGACGTGGAATTTTTCTGAACTTTCCCAATGCACGAGATCGGAATGCCAACCATGTATCGTGCCTTGGGTGAACATACCTTAAATTAAATAGACATTGTGCCGTGAATCAAATATACCGTGAGTGTCATTCCTAGTAAACAGTACTTTTAAAAACCTGAGAAGTACATAGATAACCAGAACTTTTTCACACCTAATTTAATTTCATTTGTACCACAAAATTATTGATTTGTATTGCTATACCAGAAGCAGAATGTTAGTGCTGCCGAAATAATGACTGCTGCTATAAAATCTGAAAAAGGAATGCAGTTGAGCTTCATCAAGGGAAACAGAGTTCTTTCCTGAAGTGATAAATTCAGATATTTTCCCTTAGATTAATATAAAAACTTTTTTTTAAAAGTGCAGACCACCAGGATGAGGTTTCTATCTTAGACAAGTCTAACTGTAGACCTTTAAAAAATTGAATCTGATATGTAAGAATTGTTGATGGTTACAAGAACTACTACAGCATGCCAGGACTCTTTAACATTGGGTGCAGCTTCTTTCAACAAGCTTATGTAACAAACAAGACAAATACAAATGTGCAGAAAAAAAGAAAACAAAATCTAGGGAAAACTAATAACAAAAAAAAAAGGAAAATTATTGCAAGGCCAACAAGGAGAACTTCCAATTTCATATAATTAGTCCACGGCTGACAACTTTTCAAGAAGTAAAATCAGACACAAAGATATCGATCGTCGCGGCAACCCTTGATCACACTAAATAAAGGATAATAAGCAATGGTTCCCCATGTTTAACCGGTTTTTATTATTTTAAATCATAAGTGATGGCAGCAAGTAACTTCACAAAAGTGAGACAATCCAATAAAGATAAATCCGTGTTTTTTTAGTCTTTCTGCCACTCTTCTCCCATCAATAATGTACTCCTCTGGGAAAACATTTAAACTGAAAACAGGTCAAGAAATTGGAAAGGTCAGCATTCTCTCATCTACTCAGACCCAAAAACATGTGAATGACAGTTTTCATCCTCTAAAAGATAAAAAATTACTTCCAAGACTGTCACTCCCTAAACTATATCCATTTTCTTGACCTTCACTTGTAGAAATGGATAATTTGAAATCCATTTATTTTCTTTTAATCCATGTCTGAGAAACAAACAAAGTAACCTACCACCCGCACAAGTCTAAAGGACAGTGATGGAAACCCGAATGTCTTGCGCTTTAAAATATTAAGCGCCCCAAACGTTTTATATATAAAAAAAAATATTTCCCCCCAGAGAGCCAAATCGAACCGAGTACGATTTCATCGTGCTGGTTAGCAGCTATGTTTGTCCATGGCTAAAAATTGAGCAGGAAACAATAAAATTCTTCTAGAAACCCATGACTAGGGATGCCAGTTACCTCAATCAAAATAAATGATAATGCAACAGTCACCCTTCCCAATGTGCATATAGACTATTGCTTATTAACTGCACATGTGAAAAATAAGACAACAAAACTGTCAACAAAACCAAAACTGGTGGACAAGACAAACAGCATCTCTGCAGGACTAACATTACAAGAGAGAAAAAAAGCCTGCAAGATGCGATGTTTCCCTCACAAATCATCACTTCCTGCTGCAGCACAACAAACAACCATAAAAAATACAGAGCTAATAACATCACATTCATTCCATGTAAATGAAGTTTTGTTTTTTAGAAAAGCAATCACATAAAAAAAAATTAGTTGATCAAAGGTTGAGCAACCCCCCCCCCCCCCCCCTTCCCCCTTTCACGTGGCCCTGACCAAAAATTAATCAATAACATTTTGAGAAGCATTGATTTTGATATCTTTTGAAGGAAATTGAAGGGGGTGTTGGATAACGCGGATAAAAGCAATAGTAACACAAAGCAGGCATTGCACATAAGGTATCAATCTCAGAAAACACAGTCCACTGAAAATAAGGGAAGGGTGTTAGTTATGTGCCCTTGGACAAACAAAAAAAACAGTTTTTAAGTTATCTCCATTCCCAAGCCAAGTCTACAAGATTTTTTAATTGTCAAACCTTTGCCATAATATTTTAAGGTTTAGCTTCTCATGTTATTGAACTGATAAAATCCAGGAGTAGAAAAACCTCTGGTGAGTTAAATGAACGTGAAACCCAAATGGGCAAAAAGAGAATACAACTGAAAGGCTTGATAAAGGCAAAACAGTTCAACAAACTCAAGAACCTTGGGGCAAGCAATATCTACAGGATGATGTTAACTTTCCCTGCTCATACTTTTCAGTGCAAGAGAGGTCACTAGATGTTCCTTCACTGGCCTCCTGTTCCAAATGATCAAAATGAACTTAGCACCATAAAATCTTTAGCTTTCGCTCCTACACAGAATTTAAGAAAGGATAAAAAGCACAAAAATACAAACCCTTTCCCAACTCAGAATGTTTAAAAATGTGAATGAGTTTTTGTGCAGACATGTAGGTGAGAAATGGACAGGATGAAAAAAAATTCAAAAACAGAACCAAAAAAAACCCCACACAACCCTAATAACAAAATATTTATCATTTTTAAGGCAGAAAAACACATCTAGTTTAGCATCAGAGAAATAGTTCAACCACCTGATTTAGCTCCTAATTGCTAACTTAATGACAAAGAGGGGCAAGGACAGACTATGTCAGCTGAGGTCAGTTATACCTTTCACTTTATCGAGCGTTTCTGAAGAATGATACAATAACTTACTTCTCCATACCCTTCACTCAGCCATTAAATACGATTTGCACAATTACCTTGTCAATCTGGTCATCCTCAGGGGTCTTAGGGGAGCAAAGAGCAGCAATTCTGGCATCATCTTTGTGCGGGGACCTTTTTAACTCATCTCTCATTTCATTACGATCCGTCACTATACTTTCCACTATTTCACGCATTTCACTCAACTAAAAAAAGGATTAAGACAGACACATCAATCAAATGCTCACTGAACATCCATTAACACAAACCAAGAGATAGACATAAAATACTACAGTTAAAAAATAAAAGGCAGCAGACAAAAAGAAGCAACTGAAATTTAAATGCTTTATGTGAAGCCTTATCCTCATTTTGTAAATATTTTCCCTTTAAATAAAATTCTAGAAAGCTAGATTGAAGAGCATGCCATTCTTTTCCTATAATTTCTTTTTTTAAAACACAAAAACAAAAAATAATGCACAAAAAATCTACACATCAAGCAAAAACAGTTTGTTTGCATACATTTTGATTGAGCATAGTCACAATGCAATGGTCACAATGTGTGAGATGTTCAGCCAAAAATAAAGAAGCAGACTTGAGAAATGTGGGTTGGGTACATTGTCACTGATAACTAAAACTCATTTTAAGACTTTCATACGATAATGATCAAATTATTCCAAAACAACAGTCCATATTTGACTATCCAATCAAGCATTAAAAAGATGGATGAAATTTTCTATGATGAGATTGAATATATTCTTGAATGAAATAGAGAGTAGCTAGCAACAAAAATGAAATAGATAGGGCTACATAAGTATTAATGAGTCTTTAACTGACTAGCAAAAGGAAACAAGTTGAAAAAAATTTGTCCCTTAATACTTTGGGCCTACAGGGAAAAAATGCTCAATAGACTTTTTACAATAGAGACACGTTCCTAGGAGGACTAATGAAAACACAGACTTAGGACACAATCAACAGACGCTCTCTCTAGAAAAGAGAAAATAGAGAAGGGGAAAGAAAATAACATACAAAAATTCAAGGACACACTTACACTGAAAACTCAAACTAAAATTAAAGGGGGGGATAGTGCCTCAAACCAAGCTCATAAGACAGTACATCCATTTCTTGTGTGGCTAACCTGTCTGTCAGCCTCCTCTTCCTCATCACTTAGAAAGGACTTGCTGACCACTGGGGTCCAATGCAGCTTTTCCTCGTTCAAAGAATACCGAGATTTGGTCTTCACCCTTTCCATATGACTCTCCACCACCTGATCCTTCACTGCCAACACCACTCTGAAGATATTGAAGATTAGAATTAAATAAATACAGCCACAGGTCGCTAACTGGACCTAATTCACCTGTTGTCATTCACACACACTGGACTACAGGAGAGTACTGTAATTCTCGGACTATAAGCTGCCATTTTTTCTCTGATCTTCGACCCTGCAGCTAATAGTACGGAGTGGCTTATGCTAGAAGCTTATTGTCGGTGAGTTGTCTCCGGTGTTTAACTTTTCGCTTATAGTCAGGAGCGGGTTATAGTCCGAGAATTACGGTAATGTGTCTTTCAGATAATTTTACTTCTCCAGATAGTATCTAATTCTACAAAATTACATATCTAAGAGCAAAGTTTAAAACATAACTTTTGTCTTCATTTGTTTGTTTACTGATGGTTTTAGGGCCCAACATGCGAGGGTCATAGAGAAGCCCAGAGGAAAGCAAGATGATAGAATAAGTTCAAAGAGGGAACAGATCAAATGACAAACAGCAGAGAAATGATTTACACAAAAAAATAAATATCTCTCAAAACACATAGACACCACAAAAAGATGATTTACGATGACAAACAGAAATAAGCAATGGCCATCACCCATAACAGCATTATGGTCCAGGAAGACTGCCTGCTAACTTTTGTCTAATTTTTAATCCATCCACAATGTCACAACAGGAAAGACCAGTGTTTAACAAAAAAAACAAAACAAATTATTTTGAATATTCTTCCCCCTCCCCCTCCCCCCTCTTTTTTTCTCGCTGTGTTTGGATTGAATGTTCAACCACGACTGACAGAAAGGTAGAAGAAAACTATATTTCCGGGACACCATTTTTTCCCTTGCATTATCCACACAAAATTTATAATTACAAAGTTCTTTCTCAAATATGACGAATTGCTTTGATTTTTTCTTCCAATCCTCTTGCGATGAGGTTTTGCTATACGAAAAACAAAACAAAAACCTGTCCAAAGCATTCACAAAAAATCCCTGGGAATTGAATCAGTTAAAGACAAAAAGGTATGCGAGGGAAGGGGTATATTGGCGGATAGAGAACAACACATGAAAATATATACAGACAGGTATTTGCAAAGGAGACAGAGACCAATATGAAAAAGAAGCTTCAAGGAACAACAGAGAAATAATGCTTCTCTTTTCTTCCCAAAGGGACAATGAGAGAAGAAAGGACAAGAAAGTCTCTTGTTCTCTGGCATCACTTTTTCTGTGCCACTGTATCATAAATATGTAACAAATTATTACCCAAACGATTGAAGAAAAAACAAGATCTAAATGAGAATTCTTACAATAGCCTTAGAAACTTTTTCATTTTGGTTCTTTGCACGTAGCAAACACATTGCAACAAAGTCTCAGGATTGAAAACAGACTGAGTTCAATCTTTAAAATAAACGAGTCCAAACTTCAAAAATAGGTCCAAAACCTTACTTATCATTTTCCTCTTTGATGAAATCCAAATCTCTTAGGGCCTGAATGATGTCCAAAGGGCAGAGACCAGTTCTGTCACTTATACCTGAAAACAGACAAAGTAAACCCTCATTTATTTGTGTCAAAATATCAGCCTCAAATTTCAAAACCTTTAAAAAATTGGAACAAACTTTTTCATCACAGATGTGAAATGTTCTTGTAAGGTAAACAACAACAACAACAACAACAACAAAAAGAAACTTTTCACTTCATTGTTTTGTTTTTTGGAGGTTTTAGGTCCCCACAACGACAGGGGTCAAAGAAAAGCCCAGAGGAAGGTAAGATGATAGAGTTAGTTCAAAGAGGGAACAGATCAAACCAAAAAACAGCAGAGACATGATTTACATTAAAAAATAAATATCATCTCTCAAAACGCATCGACACCACAAAAAGATGATTTACAATGACAAAAAATACCACCTCTCCTCACAAAAATAACCAATGGCCATCACTCATGACAGCATAATGGTTCAGAAAGACCCAGGATCTTAAAACACCCTTTGTATACAAAATTATTCAGTTTCTTTAAATTTTGACACTACGGTTACGTACCAAAAGGCACGACATAAGGGATGACCACAGAGTTTGCAAACAAAACAACAAAAACAGGACATCACAGAAAAGGGGAAAAAGTAAGACGATAGCTTCAGTGTAAAAGTCGGCTTTTCTCTTTACTTGTTCAACACTATCATGAAACAGAAAAACAACTTTTTATGTTGTTCTGGGGTTTAAAATATATTTTTTTAAAAAGCAATCATGCTTTGAAATTCATAGTTTTTTCCAACCAGGGATATAGAATTGTTTATTCATTGCTGCTCACCATAACCCACGAGAAAGAGAGATGATAGAATAAGTTAAAAGACAAAACAAATTAAATTCACAAACAGCAGAGAGAGATTAAAAACGCACACACAGGCACACACATCCAAGATCTTTCAACCCTAGTATGTGGCATTGGAGTGTGACTACAGAAGCACCAAAAAAAAAAAAAAAAAAGAAGAAGAAGAAAGAAAGACAGAACACAGAAAAACAGAACAAAATAGAAGAAGAAAAAGTAAGAAGACAGCTTCAGTCAAAAAAGAAAAAAGAGACAAAAGCAAAAGAACCCACAACAAAGTGAGAAGAGTGGTATTTAGTTCACTGAGTTCCATTAAAAACGCAACAGCTGGAATTGAAAGTATCATCATATCACTGAATAGTTATTTCAATCTTTTTTTACAATTTTAATGTTTTAAAAAACAATCACTGATATAGTCCCCAAACTCTTGGGTAAATGAATGACATGATTTTGAAAAACAGATTGTTAAAGAAAAAGAAAACACACTACTTTTTTTTTTTTAAACGTCACTTTCGACCCTTGGTAGGAGTTGCATATTAAACGGAACTCAGTTTAAATATTATGGTTTTGTTGCACAATTATTTCAAGCTAAATTCCTGTTACAATCACATGCTCTTATGCGCCCACAAAGGCACTAATCCACCATGGTTGATGACTATGTCATTGTCAGACCACACTGCAAAGGTGCCAATTGCAATGCACCACAATGAGCACAAGTGAACCATTTTGTAAGCATTAATTTGGAATTTTGCCTGGACAGTGATGGTGATGACCGATGAGAAGCACTATATAAATGCTATAATCTAATTTTCAAAAAGCTCTCATGAACTAACACACAAGGTCAAGAAATTTGTCAGAAAAAGTATTGAGAAAGTAGTTACTTTTGACGGTGATAGATTTTTCTGTGCAGGCATGGAGCTCCTCCAACACAACACTGCGCCAGTAGGCCTGGTAACTAACAGCCCCCAGTGCTGACAGTGGCTTCTCCGGAGAGCCAAAAATTTCTTCACGTCTAGTCAGTAAGTAACCTGAAATAATCAAAATACATCATATGGATTAAAATTAAAAAAAAACAGACAGACGAAACACCGTTAAAATCAATATCAAGATCAATAGATAAAAAATAACACACTTTAAGTATGCAAAAAGAGCTAAAACAGATCAAGGCAAGTATAATTTTGTTGTAGCTACTCACTGAAATCAATAAGAAGTCTTCCATATCCTTTCCTCATGTACTGAGGCATTGTCATTATACAAGAAACATTGAATTTTTGTTGGCTGTGTTTTTCCTGGAAAGAAAAAGAAAACATTAAAATCACTTTTGTTTTGCATCCCAATATTAGCCATACATATATACCATAATTACAAGACAGTTCTTGCATAACTTTCAATAAATCCATTCTTACTATGAAGTTTTCATAAATCTATTTTTCATCTTCTTCAGGATTTTGAGCACTTCCACCATGCACAGATTGTAACCAGTATAAAAACTATAAAAAAACTTTCAGCGAAAAGATTACTCAATGATATCCAATAAGAAAGTTGTCCAGTTTGAAACTACATGAAAAACTTCTGAAAAGATTAGAGGGTTGATTTATGCCACTTTATCTTAAAATAGGAAAAATAAGTTGTTGCAGCAAAAAAATACCATCTACTTACTTTTGAAAAATATCCAACAACATGGGATCCATACTCATCGTTGATGGTGAGTACATAAAATAAAAAAGGCTCAACATCATAATACAGAGTCTTGTGGTCAAGGAACAATTTAGCTAGAAGACAAAGATTTTGACAGTATAGTTTGCTCATGTGGCCATCTACTTCAAACACAGACATGTTCTCATGGCGATATATCTCATTGGCAGGCGGGTGTCTGATTTTGCATTTGTCCTAGGGAATAAAAAACAAAATGGAAATTTAACTTAAGATATAAACATATAAAGCACCAAAACCCATTTTATACAAATTTTACTCTATGATCTCTAAAACTTTGTTTTTATTTTGTTTTTTGTTTTTATTCAGGAAGCAAACCTGACAACAACAAAAAAGTATTTCAAATAACTTATTAAACAACACATTTTAAGTAAGAAGAACATGCTGGCTGAGCATGACAAAATAGGCAAGAATGTGAACACCACAAAGACTTGTTCTAACAAAGAAATCAAAATCTAACGAGGGAAGCTTATCCTAATCTAAAAAAAAAAAATTATATATTAATGCTCTTACCAGTACATCTAACATTTGTTAGATCACAGGTGGAATAAGGTAATACCCAACTCAGCAAATAAAAATAGCCTTAATGACTTGATATGTTAACAAATTCCAGCCAAGTAGTCACAAGTGACATCAAAAGCAATAATTCCAAAATAACAATTCTTTTCAAGTTATGTCCCAGACAATCAAAGCAAAATCAAAATCACACGAAGAACAGAGCACCTTACTGTAATAATATTCCAATGTATTTCTTGTGTGTGCGTGTGTGTGTGTGTGTGTGTTTCATTCAAGATGAAATAAAGATATGGGCATTCAATATCAAGTTTTATGGATCTGACTTTGTATCTGACAATTTGAGTCATCTGAAAAGGCATTTCAAATTATAATGCAGTCCTTTTTCTTTTACACCCCAAATGCAGGATAAAGGCAAAAAACGCATGATTAAACCAACTGTCTACTGTAAGAAGATGTCGCCACAATAACATTCATCTGTGACAGTGGCAATATTCCAGTTATAATTATTGTCTGAGATACCAAGCAGACAAGTTTGTTTTTTTTGTTTTTTTTATAAACAATAAACAATTCAAGTTCAGGAATTCCTATTTTTTTTCTTCTCTCATTGACTCGCCAGATCACCTTGAATTGTCCTAACAGTCAGATCAGTTAATCCTCTTTGAATGAGTTTCTGTTTTAAGCTCTGACATTCATTCTCTGGTTTAAGCTTATGATGCCAGCTACCTTCTACCCATTTTCGTCAATACTTCTGATCTAACACTGGCTTGTCTTCATTCTATTTAGTTTCCCTCTTCAGTACTTTTGAGAACTCTGTAAACTATTGAAAGAATAATATCTGTCCTATCAGAAGTTGTAATAGAATTTCAAAATGTTAATTAAGTCACAATATCCTAGAAAAGGAGACATCACTCCCGCTCAACAAGGGTGTCAACTGATCTTGTTGCATTTGTGTAAAACTGTGTCAGGTACATAATTATTGCAAGAAGAAATTAAAATGTGATTTGCTTTCTCAAAGGAAGAATTGATAAGAAGTTCATATAAAACAAAATGACAACATAATCATCACATTTAAAAACTCACAAAGTGTCGTTGAAGACCATTTCTACTTTTCATGTACTTGAGGCAATATTCACAAATATAAAGTTTAGGCAAGCTGTGGAAAAATGAAAGGATCAAAATCACAGATTAGTCTGAATGAACAGCAAGAGAGGTCTAATCTTATGAATTTCAAATTTCTACTTGCATGGCATAATGCGCAATACATATTGGGTATTACCTGATCTCAAACAATGAGAAAGACCAATAAGCCAAACTACCACAGGGCGAAAAATGATATGTGATTTACTATAACAAAGAACTTATGCACAGACTAGGCAATGGTGGTGACTAAAAATAAGGTTCATCATAGCCTGGTAAAAAAAAGTTAAAAAGCCAAAAAGTACTGAAGAAAGGAAAGTTTCAGGTTTTGTTAGTTTTTCCTTCCAAACACTAGCATGGTGAGATCAAAATTTCAAATTTAATCAATACATTCTTAAAACCACTTAGTTTTAGGAACTATTTGTAGTTACGAACTTTTTGAAAATCCAACAATAAATAAGGTTATAGGTGATTTCCAATTACAAATATTCTGAGGACAATATCCCCAGTGCAGCTCCCTAACAGTCACCATAATAAACAAACAAGAAACCATCCCATGCTACAAACTGATATCTATAACTGTATCCTACTTTTTTAATCTAACCAGAGAAACCAACTCAAAATTTGGCTCAGAGTAATTTCTGACACCAGTCACAGTAATTTCGAAGCACGAAGAGTAACTTTTTTTAAAAATAACATTTTAATGCAACAAGGCTAGAATTATTTCAGACAATACCAATCAACAAACTTCTTCTTGCTTAGAATTTCTAAACTTTGAAGTTGCCATCTGTACTTGCTAGGTCAGGGGGGTTTGGGGAGATGTTATGTTCCCCCTAGGGATACATTTTGAAAAACTGGAATAAGAATGTGCATTTCGGGAGCACTTAAAAGCTACCTTAAAACAAATATTATGTCTTAAAAATAGCAAAGAAAAGGGAGGATTGTGGAGAAAAGGGGACAGGGAGGAATAAGGCAGATGGAGTGGCAAAATGAGAACAGGGCTTGGAAAGAAAGTGAAATGAAACTATAGAGGATAGAGTGATAAAGAGAATGAGGGAGTTGGGAGACTAGAAGAGAGAGAAAAGGAGGGATAGAAACTACCAATGCCTTGGTGTGTGATAAAAATTTAAAAAATCATTAACTTTGGTCTACCCCCCCCCCCCCCTTCCAACCATATAACTTGACAAGAAGTCAGCATTAAATGTGCTTTCAACTGAAAACAACTCCATCAAAAATGAACACTTAAGTATTTTCAGTCTCTTTAATGTTAGCACACATAAAAAAAGGGAGGCTGGTCAGAAAAGGAAACCGCCTTTACTTTCGGTCTACAGATTTCGCAAGAGCTTTCAAGTGAAAAACAACACGTATGAAACGCGGGGGCGGTCATCTCTAATCACCAATTAGAAGAATGTTGAAAATCTAGACTAGCTCAGTACCCAGATGACCAAGTGTGGATGAAACAGCGCCATGCATAACCGGGAAAAAAAACAACTCAGTGTTGGTTCCGGATTGGCTGATCTTCGTTAAAAAATAATTTCATTAGTTCCATGTCTTTTTACATTCAATATTGCGTGATCTCATCATGACTTACAAACAAAACTAACTAGACCTATACAAATCGAGCGTTATGAGCGGATACAATTGTTATCAATAGGTACACAGTCTCAGATACACAATTATACTTTGATTTTACAAACTGTCGCTTGAAATATGACCCTGACGTCAATGATTAACAGCTTGATTTTTAAACATCGGAATTTCACTACATCAGCCGCTCTTTGGGCCAAAATTGAATGTTTGCTGACTAGAATAATCATGCCGATAAAATCTGTACAAATGGCAGGTTTGAAAATTTAAGTTATTTTGCGACACCCAAAAATCATGAAGTAAGGGATGACCAAATCATAAAGTTAGGGATGACCGTTGAGTTGCAAACAAGACAACAAAAATAGGATATCACAGAAAAGTGGAAAAACTAAGACAATAGCTTCAGTGTAAAAGATAAGAAACAGGAAGTAGAAGCTCCCACCAGGGACACCCACCAACTGCCAGCTCTATATAACCTTCAAGCTATTCAGCCAATTAAAGATGTTATCAGAAAAACACAACACACTTCTAATCCATTAGAGGTACAAATAAAACTCTCAATAAGCTAAGACAAATGACTGCTGACAATAAATCAATATTTGTCACTGACCTGGCATATTCCTGAGGATATGGAGAAGAATACCATGTTTGTATTTCAAATTCTCCAAGTTCAATACAAGGAGGATGTCTGGGTAAGTCTGTTTCAGTACCAAGCTCAGGGTGGGAAGGAGAGGTTCTTTTTTGTAACACTTCAGGTGGACCATTCGCCTGAAATATGGAAATAGTCATAAACTAACATTCACGGACTTAAGTTGATCTTCTGCATAAATAATAATCATTAAGAAAAGATTCCAAAGATGTCATACTAAATATTACACACGAGAGGGAAGATGAATACAAGAAGTGCCTCACTTTTCCTTACTCATGTATGGGGAATTCTGTAAAAGTCTGACTCTATATGAGGCTTTTCATCTCTTAATTTGCAAGAGAGGAATACCATTATAAATGATGCTGCATAATCTTTTTAATTGGAAAGACACTTCTGATTTGAAACAAATATTTCCTTTAAGTTTCAAGACTTCAAAAATGTAGGAAACAATCCTAAAATCAATTATTCAATACTGAAGGAGTAAAAATATGCAAAAACCGTAAACGCAGATTGAACAAACTAAAAAAAACCCCACAAAGATAAGATCTTTCAAATCAAATACATTTGAAAAATAGGTCTTGATGAAAAAAGGAAAAAAAGATTGAAGCAGGACCAACATCAAAGTCAATACAAACATTAGTGTCAGCTCATGGTGCCAAAGTATAATGAACAAGTAATAAATCCATAAACAAATGGAATCAGTAAGAATTGAAGTTATACAACTCACGAGACACATTATAAGATAGTTGGAGAATCTCTGTATCAAAAAATGGCCCAATGCAGAGTGACATTTGAACCCCAAGCAAAACACAACAAGAAGAAAAATATTTTAGCCGAGATGGAATGCTCTTGGCTTAGTAACTTTTACTTGCTAACTTTACAAGAGACAATGAAATTAAGGAGCTTTGATTTGACCATAGTCTGTGCCAAACTGTGTTTTTTAGCCACCTGCCCAGGGCATTTTTAAATAATAAATTTAATTTCTACTGGGCTATTTTTTGTCTTGAGCTCTGGAATGAAGCAATGGAATGGGTCCAGTATTGGTGCCACAAGTTCTAGGGTAATGATGATCTAAACTCTGTAACAGCATTTCTTTACAAATATTTTTTTAGACATATTCAAATGCCATTTTCCTCATATGTGTCTTTCTGAGTTTTTTCAACAGACTTCTGATGAATAACTTTTCAAAGGATGCATAACAATTATGCCAATATTACGTCATATAGTGTCAATTTACTAAACATTCCTTCTTAGTTGTCAGAGCAGTTGCACAAAAACTTCCTTTGTTTCTCAATTATTTTAGTTGAAGTTTTTCTTAATCATAGATGGTGAAAAAGAGGGTTATTTACTGTAGTTGAGATATTGATTAAAAACATGTATTCTTAGATGAGCAGCATTCTATCACATGTATGCATTGTTTTCGATGAAATTTTATATAATGAACAAATATAGTTATTTTATACAGTTTCAATTGGAAAGAATACAAACTTACAAAATCATAAGACTTTCTGCATCTTTTTTAACTTTGCTAAGAGGTTAATGCAAAAAGGAAAAATTAATGCATCCTAGGAAAACATGCCAGTAACTTGACCCCTCTCTCAGCATGCTATGTTTTCAGGCCTATTCTATAGGTAAGTTTTATTGTTTCAAGAAAGATCCTTTGTACGTTTTGAACGCTTTACATCACGGAGTCCAATCTCTTACACATACCTGTATAGTTAAATACTTGTTTTATTCAAAGATCATAAAATTTTCCTTAACTTTCTAACATTGTAATACTAATGTTTACACCAAGAAAACAAGTTGCAATCTAAAAAGGTAAGTTTCACAGAGGTGCAATAAGACTTCCTGCAAGTAGAGGTTTTGACATCAATTTCTGGCAAAAACCACTGAATCCCAGTTAGACTGTTGCACCAAATACAAAGATAAAGATGGAACAGGTTATTCAAGAAACTGAAAAGTTTTTAAGTTTAAGATGGTAAGACCAACTGATTGAAATCGCAGAGTTTTATTACAGGGATTTCATATACATTTAAGTTGTCCTTAAATTAATAGTACATAAATGTCTAACAAGTTTTCAACTGACGAAAGCCATCACTAACCTCATTTAAATTTTTCTGAGTTATATCTTGGGCTTCCTTGAAAAGTTCAACATCCTCTTCAGTTACATAGGTTGGCAACACCATTCCGGCTCGATTGCACAGAGTATCTGCAAAACACATGGGTTTTTGGACATGAAGGCACATCATCCAAGCCAGTAAAAGAGAAGAAAGATATTCTTTTTATGTTTTGTTTTTTTTAAGCTTTGAAAGTATTGTTGCACAAGAGTCATCTAGCTGGTTCAAATACTCATAGATGAGTCTAAAAAGACTTAAAAAAGGGATTTATATACATATTAAAAAAAAATGCATTTACCATTGATCAAATTTCATGACAATCATTTTAAGAAACACTTCAGAAATTCATTTATAAATCACAAAATATAACAAAAATACCAAAATAAGTTTGAAACGATGAAAAAGCATCAGTTGCAGACAGGAACAAGAAAACATTAGGGCTCGGGTGAAGCAAATGGATTAGAGCATTAGTAGCATTTCAGGTAACTTTGTCAACAAAGCAAAAAAATAAATTACAAAAAAGGTTGGGAATGAAAAGAAGAAAAAAAAAAAAAAAGGGGGGGGGGGGGGAAGTGAAAGAAACACAACAACTAA
>JBCIKM010049909.1:0-14503 GCA_039654465.1 Melibe viridis
CTCTCTCTCTCTCTCTCTC
The DNA here is from genome assembly GCA_039654465.1 of Melibe viridis. Taxonomy (NCBI): domain Eukaryota; kingdom Metazoa; phylum Mollusca; class Gastropoda; order Nudibranchia; family Dendronotidae; genus Melibe; species Melibe viridis. The sequence continues at coordinate 20 of JBCIKM010049909.1, forward strand.
TCTCTCTCTCTCTCTCTCTCTCTCTCTCTCTCTCTCTCTCTCTCTTTCTCTCTATCTGAGACTGTCTCTGCACTGTCATATTATATTATTGCAAGAAGTCTAAAAAGAAAACTTGTTTTCAAACCTCGCCCCCCACCCCCTTCTTTCAGACACATACATGCACAGTCCTTTTGATGTTTTTTTTTTTTTGTTTTTGTTTTTTGTTTTTTTTTGGGGGGGGGGGGTTATGTGCAAAAGAGAGTCTACCCTCACTTGGCCACACCATCCATAGATAGTCTTTCCACAGCCATTTCATTTCCTTCAATATTTTTACTATGAATTATTTGTTTCTCCTTAATTTCTGATCAATGTTTTCGTTTTTTCTTTTTCTTTTTTCTTCCTCCAGAGAGAAGTTAGTCCTCTACTGTCTACATGGAGTGAACTGAATCTGTGAGTGCAATCTCTTCAGCAGTCATGCAAGCTGTTGCATTTAGGTGTATGGAATAAGGAAAACGAGCATCCACTGGAAACACACAAATTTTGTAGTAAAACACCCCAAAATGGAATCTCCTCAAAGACAAAACGAAATTTTTTCAGGAACTGCACTAATCAAAGAAAAATCTCTGCAAGATGAAAAGAATGGAGCCATTGCCAGCCACAACAATAACAACAACAACATAAAAAATAATCAAATGAATGGAGATGTGTATGGAAATGAATGCGAGAACAATTCTAAAGATGGATTAAATCCCTTGATAGCCAGGCAGATGGTCACTAAAAACCAAAAAGCCGCTGATGAGGAGGAGGAAATGGATGAACCAGATGCAATGTCCACAGATAAACAACAACGCCTAAACCGACTGGCAAAGGAGGAAGAGGGCAAGCAGTATAATGGCTACTCAGACTCCGGGGACGAGGATATGGATGCGGATATGGACGAGGATATGGATGAGGATGACCGTCTAGTGATCGACGATCAGGAAGCTCGCAGCCTGTCCAAGCCCAACAATCTCATGGACCAGGTCTTCTCCTGCCCCCAGTGCCACGTTGTCACCACCAGTGCCAAGGCTTACCTGTACCATCTGGACAATGTCCACAATGTCAAAGAATCAGGAAAACGTCTTCAACTCCTAGCCTCAGAGGAAGATGACCGAGCTTCCTCAAATAAGACCCCAGACAGTTTCATGAACCTGTCTATTCCTCTGAACTCCAGTCAGAGGTCTTCTGCTCTGAGAGATGAAGACATGGGGGATGAAGATGAGGAAGAGGGGAGTATGAACACGTCTTCTTTTTCCATGACCCCAAAGGCCTTTGGGTCCTCCATCCCTCAAGGTATAACCACAGATAACATTGATCAAATGTTCGATGATGACAAGAAAAAGAAAAAGAAAACAAGGCAAGAAGTAGACCCAGGGAAATATTTTGAAGCCGTGGACAGCAGTGGTACTAAATATGCATGTTCCCAATGTGGAAATATCTACAAATGGCGGAAAAGCCTGAACAAACATTGGAAAGAAAAGCATTTAAATGACCCCTTGGCTGAGGTAGCCAGTCCACCGGGCATGTTGGAGCTTTTGAAGTCGGGAAAATACACCCAGCTAGGGTCTCGCCGCATTTATGACAACAATTTCCTGCAAACCATCAAAGCTCAGAAGGACGATGACCTGTCCAGAACCAGCACTCCAAACAGTGAAATCAAATCTTCCACCCCAAACAACTTGGGCGACACACCCCTCACTTTGAGCTCAAGTGGCAACACGCTCGGTGTGTCAATGCCGACAACTCTTCTTCCAAAGATGATCGGACCTTTTGTAGCCAGTACAGCACAGCCAGTTTTTCCTGGGATGGGCATGGCCCTACAACACATGGTTGCTCTCCAAAATGGATATGACTCCGCGTCAGATGAAGGTGCCATTGATCTCACCAGAACAGGGAAGGCTCTTGGATTTGCAAAGTTTCTTGCTGCCAGAGATGCTGAGATGAACTCTTCTCTGGAGCAAGACCAGCCTCTTGACTTTTCTAAGAAAAAAGGAGAGGACATTGTAGTGAAAAGAGAGAATGGATGTGAGGATGGATCTGCAGATCTAATGGGAATGAGGCCCGAGATGGGGCAGATGATGGCTAAAATTCATCGATGCTCCAAATGCGATTACACCAGTACATCTGAGGTGGATTTTGCCAACCACACTGGGTCACACTACAGCAAGAGAGTATGCAAGTGTTTTGAGTGTAAGATTCAATTTAATTCAATGGAGGAGCTGAACAGCCATTATGTGAGAGACCATGCCAAAAAACTGACCGAGTACAAGGAGGCTATCAAGAAAATTCCTCACGGTTTGCAGCAGACCTATCACCTCCTCAATATGGATCTGCATTCCATAGGAGAACTCAACAACCAAGACCTGGGGTCTTCAGAGACCAAAAGTCTCAAATGTAAGAAATGTGACTTTGAAGCCAAGTGGCCTGCAGAGCTTCAGAAACATGCTGTCTCTCACTCAGAAGAACGTCCATACATCTGCATGGTGTGTGGCTCCACCTACAAATGGAAGTGGGACCTGGTGAAGCATTTCCAAAAAAGTCATCCTGCCCTTCCCAACCCCTACAGAAGAAATGACAAACGAGAAACTCCCGATGTCAGTTCTGACGATGAAGTTGATGATGAGCCAGATATCAAAAGGGCTAAATTGTCAGCCCTTGTAGCAAACATGAATAGCAGCAGTCCATACGGTGGTGATGATATGATCAGTGTCAAAGGGATTATAGAGGCGACTCAAGCCGGGCAAAGACTGGTCTCCAGTCAACCCACGCTTTTTGATGATGACTCATCCATTGAAGGAAGTCTTGCCCTAATGCAGTCGTATCCATACGCTGCTGCTGCTGCTGCAGCTGTTGCATCGGTTTCCCAGACCAGTCTAGCTCAGGAGATCGTCGACAGACATGCCAAGGCCCAGAAAGCAATACAGGAAGCTATTAAGAACAGGCAGACAATAACTCCTAATGCCAAATCTCCCAGTGCTCTCCAGGACCAAAGTGAGCCCTCTAGCCCAGGATCTGGAAAAGCAGAGCAGCTGCCTTACAAGTGCACCATGTGCAACTACCATGCGCGCTGGCCATCAGAGGTGACCCAGCACATGAAGAACCACTCGGACTGCAAGCCCTACCTGTGCCCAAGGTGCGACTATCGCAGCAAGTGGAAGTGGGATGTGGTCAAGCACCTGAAACGCTGTGGGGGTGGCACCATCAACGATGTCATTGACATCACTAAAGTGAAAAAGAAAGACTCTAGCCCAGTCAACAGTAGTGTCGCCATCAGTGGCGGGCCGCCCAACGCTGTGGTCAGCCAGATGGGGAAAGTCAAGAAGACCACACCCCAACCCTTATCTTTCATCCTGCCTTCGGTGGACGCCAATGGTCAGCAGAGTGCCTTAGTAGTCAAGTCCACTTCTCTGGACCCAATGCCCTCAGCCTCTCACACCCATATTGTCATTCCTGAAGGAGAGCTGGAGTCTATTGAAAACAGCTCAGACAGAAAATCTAGGGACAACATACGATCATTACCCTCATCCGACACAATTGATTTGACAATAAACAGTAACAACAATAACGACAATGAGACTATGAACAATAATATCAACAACAACTATGCCAGTTACTGTGATGGGCAGCCTGCTGCCGTGCCAAGCAATACCTCTTCCTATAGTCTTGCCAGTCCATCTGGTAATGAAGTCAATGCCAGTGCCACCTCTGCAAGTCCATCCTCGGTGCCAACTACCCCTTCGTCCAGTGCCACCAACTCTCATCGCCACAACAGCTCGGCCGAAGTATGGGATTGTCCCCACTGCCCCTTCAGCACACTCAGTCAAGCCGAACTCAAACGGCACTCAGGTGTCCACATGGATGACAAACCATTTAAATGCAACGAGTGCCACTACTCGACCCGCTGGGCTTGTGATCTAAAAAAACACAGAAAGAGCTATGACCACTACCCCAAAAACAACAACAATATTAATCTCATCAACAAGAACAGCAAAGAAGCCGGAGTCAACAAAGCTGTGGCAAAAGCTAAGAATAGCAGGGAAGACGGGAATGTAAAATCTGAGAACAAGGGGAGATTCAAATGCTTCCAGTGTTCAGTTTTCTTCCAAAACCTGCAAAGCCTTATTGACCACAGAAAACTCTCACACAGCCCAAATGAATCCTCTCCAACTCCTCAGACCGCCAGTCCTAATGAAATTGATGTAGCTCGTATCAAACACCCTCGGAAACAGATCAAACAGTTCACTTGCCCCAAATGTCCGTTCATCTGCAAAAACCGACAGACAATGGACAATCACATTGAGGAGCATGAACAGATGGAAAGGGATGCTTTCCACTGTTTCTACTGCAATTCTCAGTACAAGGACAAAGAGGCTCTATTGGATCATATTGTGACACACCCATCCTTCAGTGCTAAAGAGTGGGAAACTTTCTTCATGATAACCGAGGAGGAAGAACAACAAGAAGGAGATGAAGAACTGGAGCAAGAGCCTAGTAAGTCTGAAATGACGACTTCATTCCCCGCTAACACTAAGAGTCCTGCCACAAACAAAAATGAGCTGTCTAAAATGGATGCTGAAGCTGCCACACAGGCAAGGATCCAACAGATTCTGGATGACATACCAAAACAAAAATCTACGCAGCAACACCACCAACAGTCACAACAACCATCTCAGCCGCAGCAACAAAATGCCTCAGCTTTCAACAAATTCAAATGCGAATGGTGTCCTGCTGAGTTCATCAATTTGACGGCCGTCTACAAGCACGCCAGCACTGCTCACCCCATGCAGCTGAAGGAACAGGATGTCACCATGTCCTTAGCTTACGCCGGTCTACACAAGAACCAGGAAGCCCAAAAAACAAATTCCCCAAATGATGTGCCCACAGGGGAAGCCTTGCAAATGCTGCGGCAGCAAATTGCGGAAAAGAGGAATCACCAGCTGGCTGAAAAATTTAACCATATGGTCAGCAGCAACCCCAAGCTTCAAGAAGTGTTGAATAAACGGCTGGAGGAAGAGAATATGAAGAGATTCCAGGGCGATAAAGGTTCTTTTGCCCAAACAAATCTACCAATGCTGAAAAACCACTCAGAGCCCCATGAGAGCAAAGGTAGTACAGAATGCTGGTTCTGTGATTACAGCGTCGGCAGGATGGATCTTCTCTACCAGCATATGAAAATCTCTCACACCCGCAAATGGAAAGCATTGAGTCAGAACCCCAAATATGCCAACCACATTCAACGAATGAATCTAGCTTTTTCCAATTCAGACATGTCCTGTGCACCTGGTCAGGAGACAGCAAATGTCAAAGACAATCCATTGCATTCCAACAGCAGCAGCGATGCCGGAGTCATGGATTTGAGCTCCAAAAAATCTGACAGCGAAGTTGGCCATGATATTGTCTACATCAGGAAACCCCAATACACCTGGAGTGGAATTCCTGTTAATGTCATCCCAGAAGGTTCAGCTCTCAGCTTTGTGTGTCCAAAATGCTCTTTCAACGATGCTTCCATCGCCAAAACCTGTGCTCACGTCATGCAGAGCCACCGTGCAATGTCCAAATTCAACTGCACACGCTGTCAGTTTTCAGACGACAACATCCATGTCATGTCGGATCATTGCAAAACTTGCCACCCTGTGCAGGAGCGCATCGTAGAAGTCTTGGACTTCAAGCAGCTTAATTTCACAGAGCTGCAGATGGTCCAGCTAAGTGCATTGAAAGAAAGAATGCCTCAGGACTTTCGTCAAGATATGAAACCAGAGCTGTCCTCTGCTAAAGCTTATGATCCTGTGCCTGACAATTCTAGTCCTGGGAAACCATTGTCTTGCCCGTTCTGCCCATTCAAGACGTACCAGAAAGAAGCAATGAAGCAACACATCGGTAACCACAGCCAAAATTCTCGATATTCCTGCCAATCGTGTGATTTTTCTTCAGACTCACCTACCATCATAGCAGAACATGTCAAAGTTCATGAGACAAATTATGAAGAGGGTGGAAGAATTGTGGCGAACACTCTTACCAAGGTGAAGGAAGAAAAAGGAATGAATTTTTCCCGTGGTGAAGCTCTTAACTCCACCTCATCTGACTTGCAAATGGCAGAAAACAATGGAACTCTTTCTGCACCCACTGAGAGAGTAAAAGCATCATCACCAAAAGTCAAAACTCCTGGCCGTATACGGTACAGATGCTCAATTTGTCCATACCACACTACTTGTAAAAGTAACATCTTCAAGCACAAACGCCAACATATCATTCCTAAACGGTACAAATGCACAAAGTGTTCGTACACAGCTGCCCGTGCAGTCCTTCTCAAGAAACACATTGAATCTCATGATGTGCCAATCGGTGATGAAGATGGTTATTATCATGACGTCTTCTATGATCCATATAGCACCAGTGACAAGATAGAGGATAATGATGAGGTGGGAGAGAATGAAGAAGTTGAGGCAGGAGAGGCATCTGAGGAAGACAGTACATCGGACGATTTGGATAATGAGATCAATTCCAAAGCCATCGCTGACCTTGAGGCCAAGGACATCCTTGAGGCCGAGGCTGCCCATAAGGCCTCAGCGCTTCAGGGGGAAGAGGTAGACGCTACTGGGGATAAAATTCTACGCAAACAAAAATGTGCTCACTGTCCATTCAGTAGCAACTCTTCTTACGAATTCCGTAAACATGTGAATTTCCATGGCACACAGGAGAGATACAAATGTGACCACTGCTCCTACAGCATTGACAGATTCAACTTGCTGACTCAGCACCGCAAGTTGCACTCCAACGAACAGGGCTACAGTTCAAATCCTGTACCCTCCGATCTCCTCAACACGCGTTTCATCTTGCAGCAACAAAATGAGATGATGTCAGGCTCCGGACACCAGGAACTGGAAGATTTGCATTCCATTTCAGATACCACATCAGAAGCCTCCTCATCCCAACATTCCTGTATCTCCTGTCCATATAAATCCTCCAGTCGCAAGGCTTTTGACATTCACAGTCAGAGCCACGGGCAGAGGAGACGATTTATCTGTGATTTCTGTGACTGGAGCACCGATCAAATCTCCGTTCTGCACCAACATCGTCAAGTCCATAGAGATGAACAAACCTATACAGATTCACCTGTAGACAGCATCTTTCTTAATCAAGAGTTCGATGATGGTGCCTCTGGGGAATTTGAGGCCAAATCCATGGAGATCCCAAGCAACAACAAGCCTGTCAGAGATGAAAACAGTCAAGGTCACACCAATTCTCCTCCATTCAAACTGACTCTAACCAAGAAAAACTACCCGTGCAAACTGTGTCCTTACAAGACAAACTCTAAAAACAATTACCACATTCACAAAAGCATGCATTCCTCCGAGGGAGAGTTTACTTGCTCTGAATGCTCTTTCTCTGCCATAAGCCGTGGATTGCTTGCACAGCACAAACTCCTGCACTCATCGTCTTCCACACTCCTCTCACCATCCATCCTGTCTTTCCCGGCAAGGAATGAATCCTTTAATTCTTCCTCAGGTGGCAACGGCAAGCTGTCCAACTCTTCCGCCCAGCCCGAGCTCAACTGCCAGCGATGCCCTTTTACAGCCACTAGTCTGACCTCACTCAGTGAGCATGTGAAAGCTCACAGCAGTGATCAGGATAAACTCATGTGCCCGTTTTGTGATTTCAAGGCTTCTACCATCCACTCTATGTATCCCCACATCCAACTCCACTTTCCAGGGACCAAGTTGGAAAATGACGCAATGGCCAAAATGCTGGAAGAACACGCTGCGAAGAATGGAAGTAACCTCAGCAATAACAGCAACTGCAATGAGCCCTCACCGAATTCTTCTAAGCCAGCAGGTCCAAGCAGCTCTGGATCCGAAGGTCATGTGATAAAGACCAAGATCTATGTCTGTCAATATTGTGAGAGAGAGTTTGAAGCCAAATCTCTGATGATCCAACACGAGAAACAGCATTTAGCCTCCAGTCATTAATTAATCCCACAGCTTCTTGTGAAATTTGATTGCTTTGATGTTTTAGTCTAATTGTATTTATGATTTTTTTAAATTGTCATACTATTAAACAAAGTATGAAGTGAAAAATGAATGTCTGAGTGAAATCATAAGAATAAGCATTTTGTCTGATGCAAGGGAGATAACTGTAAATCAGGAAGTTAAACATATCGAAGGGATTTTTTTTCTCCCCCAAGATTCTATTGCTATTTCTTCAAAGTTTTTTTGTTTTTTCCTTCAAGATTGACAGGCAAAGCATGCCTTGCTATTATTTATTTTTTCTTCTCTTCATCAAATTGGATTCATTCCATCGTTGTTATCTCTGTAATATCACTTCAGCATTCATCAAATCATATCAATGGGTCATATCAGTCACTGAGTCGAGATGTTTTGACTACATTATTAATCAGTGCCTCTGTTTGAAGTCATCTCAAAATGGGCTCTCAAGATTTTTAAAATGATAATTGTGTTTTGCGCATTCTCGATATTTTAAAAATGCCAATTTACTTTACTTTTTTTTTTTTTTTTATGAAAAAAACAAAAACAAAAGCAAAACATTTGAAGACATTTTGTAACACAGTGGAAACTTTGTGAAGTTATAAAATTCACTAAAAATATTTCTGTCTGGGTGAATATTCATGTTTAAAAAGACTCTAAATTCAACTTGCCCTGCATAAGATTTTTCTTTTTCCCCATTTTTCTGGAGCATGATTCCAAAAAGTAGTTGTTGCTAACTGCCAGTTGAAATTTGTTTGCCCTCCAATAAGTAAGATGGAAGACAATTGATAGGGAAATGATATTGACACCTAGAACGATTGTTCATGTAGCTTTGCTCGTCAAATCCATTTGGTCAATCTTCCTGATTTATTTTGATTGGTCCGTAAAGAAGGAATTGTTTCTCTATAGAAAATTTTGTATTGTAAAACTTATCTTTTCAATCCATCTTTGACAGCTGTCAGTAAATTTCGCAAATCCTCAGCAGGATGTTCAAAAACTATCAAGACTTTCTAAAAGTAAAAGCATTGCGTAAAGTTGTTTTCATACAGCTAGTCTTCCTGTTCTTGTACAATTTACAATATTCTGTCTTTCATACGACTGTAACATTGCACACGACTGTAACATTGCACACACAACAGGGAGAAGATAAAACTTACAACAGACTGTCTGTCTGTCTATCTGTCTGTTTATCTGTCTGTCTGTCTGGGTCTCTCTCTTTCTTTCATCCCTGCCTCTCAACCTTCTTCCCTCAGTCTGCCCTGTTACTTTGTTACTTTCATACCCAGCCGTCTGACCTCTTTAATCGGCTCATTTTAATTAATTAATACCATCACATAGAAACATGACACATCTTAGTGATTGAAAACGAACCTGAAATCTTGTGTACATTGTTACTGTTAATTTACTTCTTTGCCTTGAGTATAAACTGCCTTCATGCCTGGGAGAGTGCAGATAAAGCACCATATCTTATATATTATGAATATTTACATATCTTATATATTTTTGTCATCAGTTTTTTGTATATTATATCAAAGCTTTTTAATTTTTTGAAAGCTTCTTCCATTTTTTTTTTACTTTACTTTCTTAAAACACCCCAATGATTGTGTGTATATTTGTGGATAATGCAAGCTGTTTTTTTTTTTTCATTTTGGTTCCAATATAATATACTCAATCATTCTGCGAATCAGAAAAGGTTCTTCAGCTTGAAATGAGTTCCTGTCTAGTTCCTCGAGTTTTGAGTTTATGATATGTGAGTGGAATGGCTAGTCACATATTGAAATTTTGTTCATTAGTTTTCTCTATCTCTCTTTCTTCAATTCTGTAAATAATTTTTAAAAAAGATAATGATTCTCTTTTCATTTGTAAATGGTAGCTTTTCTTTGTCTTGGTGTGTGTGTGTCTGTGTGTGAGTGTTTTGAAGAAAGAATCGATTAATTCTGAACATTTTTTTTGGCCAAGTGGTTAGTGAAAATAATTCCTTTGAAAAGTGTCTTCTATGTTGCACACAAGAGCATTAATGTTGGTTGGCTGCCTTAAACAATAGTGTCTTACTTTTCTTTATCAGGAGTATTGGAAAAAAAGAAAGGAAAAAAAAAAAAAAGAAAGAAAGGAAGTTATTTTTGTCAGATCAAACTAACTGTAATGTTTTGTTTTTTTTCAAAAATTGCCTAAGAGAAAAAAAAAAGTATTTTAGAAAAGTGAATTTAAAGTTGGATTTTCAAACTAGACGAGTGCATTAAAACAATACATTTGTGTCTTCTCTAATACAGAAATCAATGATATTCTAAGTGGATTACTTTTACCTCACCTGGTGCTGTTTTTTGTTGGGTATTTTTTCCCCTTTCATCACAATGCTAATGGTGTCCAATGAGTTTTGTTTTGAATGCCAACTTTGAAAGCCTGCCTCAATGTGACTTGTACATAAAAAAATGAATAAAACGAATTGAAGTGTCTTTGTAAATATAACAAGGAAAATAATCACAGTTACATATATATTTTTTTTTTCCCCCCTCCATGTGCCTTTCCTTAGAGAGAGTGAAGTGGCCTTAAAACTAAATCAAGTCTTCCAATTGTACATTTTTTAAAATTGTGTCACACGTCCACTGTGTTGATGCTGTGTCACACATTGTGTCGGTGCTGTGTCACTTCCTAGATGCTGTGTCTCACACACTGTATCGATGCCGTGCCCGTTGTCCTGCAATGCTTGTCCTTGCCTTACCCTACGACTGTGTGCTGTTGGGTGTATGCTTTTTTTCTATATTATATCCAACCCGCAATCATATGTATATAGTACAGTAATATACGGCTCAATGACCAATCAATCAGCTTCCAGAAATTTTCATTCCAACTCGATGTATTGACGGAGGTTTTCCTCTCACTTTGACTTTGATGTTGCTTCTTCCAGGTCTAAACGACAATATTAACAGTGCCTTTTGTAACGTGAAATTTTTAGTCATGATTTTTTTTTTTTTTTTTTTTTTTTTTTTTTTTTGGTACATAATTTATACTTAAGAGATTTACAAACCTTTGTTCTTGCTCAGATGCTTCAACTGAAAGAAATTATTGTTTGAATTTCTTTCTCCTCAGTGGAGTATTTTTTTTTTTTTTTAAACGGAACCTCCAATGATAATGTACTTTCAATATTTAATTTATTTTTGGCTCTTTGATGCTTTCTATTGTTTCTGATCAGTTCTCCGTGTGGGTAGAGTTGCTTTGGTTTATGAAGGGTTTGTTGGGTTGTGTTCTGTTTCGTTTGTTGTTCTCATATTTATTGATTTTTCTCTTTCCTTCCATGACTCATTCCAGGGGAAATTTTTTTTGGTTGTAAATAATGAGTTCAATATTTTTTCCTTCCCAGTTTTCTCAAAATATTTTTTTTCTTTATTTTTTGGATTAGGCTAATGCTGGGGGGGGGGGGGGGAGGGGAGTGCATTGCATAGATGCTTTGGGACTGTGAAGCAATTTTAATTACAATCTGTTTGAACTATTATCATCTTTCATATTTTTATCATGATTCCCTCAAAGGGAGACTGCCATTGACATTACTTCTGTATCTGGTCTGGGTGGTTGAAACATTAATACACGTATGTTTATTGCAATGCTTGTAGTGTCATATCACTCATTATTACATTTCATACCACATAATTTATGCCTTATTCAGGGCTCTTGATCCTAGGGTACGTTTTTATTATTATTTTGTCTTGTGACTCATCGCATCATCGAAGGTATTGTATCTTGAATCCTGCATTTATGAACAATTTCGAGTGCATTACTGCAATTGAATATTACTTCCAACTTCTCCCCTGGTATTTAAGATTAAATTCAATCTTGCTAGTCAAAGCTTTGTTGGGGAAGAAGAAGAAGAAGTTTGTTTGAGCCATTCCTGCCTTCTCTTAATCTCAGTATCATTTTTTTTTTCACATCATTTTTTTTCTATTTCACATTTCTTCATACTGTACCTGGTTTTGAACATTTTGGGGCCAAATTAGGATAATCCTTAATTTATTATCATTTTTATTATTTTTTACATTTTTTTTTTTTATTTTTTTTTGGTTATCATTCAGCTGCAAGAATATAAATATTCAGTTGGAGGAGTAATTTCCCCTTGTTCACTTGTATTACTTGGTGTGATTTAGAGTAATTCCATCCATTCTTTTGGTGTCAACAAATTCTATCTTAGAAATTCTAAAATAACCCTATCCTATCGTAAATAGATATATGGAAGAAAATTAAGACAGTAATTTGTAAAAAAGATGCTAGAATCAAAACATTTCATTTTAACAACTGCTTAGGTAAATTTTTCAATTCCCCTTTTAGAAGAAACTGAAGACAATAAACAAAAAGTAGAAAAATTTTCAAATCAAAAGATTGCCTTTTTTCACCGTTTCTACACCTTCTTTAAACAATTCAACCCAAACTATTTTTGCCTTTTTATAGGTCTTAAACTGACTCAAAAATAAATATCATCATCAACATCACAATCTCCATTATCATCATCAACATCACAATCTCCATTATCATCATCATCATCATCATCATCATCATCATCATCATTTATCTTACTCATGAATCTGTCATCAAGTTTTTTATTTTATAGATACCGTGATCTTTGTTTGTTTTCATGACTTATTTTCGCATCTTTCTTGACTGAATTGCATTGCGGAATCAAACTTTCCTTTTTCTTTTTTTTTCTTCTTTCTCTCATTCCTTTTTCTGAAAACTGTCTTCCCTATTTGGCTCTCAAGCATGGGAGATGAAGACTAGTTATTGTTATATAGTAATCACTGGCACAGACCCATGTTTAGAGAATGGCGTTGAAATCTATGTTTGCTCATGGAATTGTTTCCCAGTTGTCTTCCTTACACGTGCCTTCCCAAGCATTCCACAGGCTCTGACCTTACTGCACTCATAAGCCTCCCTCATACATACGCACACATTCCAATGACCAAGTCTCTTCTTGTCTTTGTATCATAATCATGATAATAAATCATTAAACATTGTCATATCGTATTTCTTTTATATTATTATTATTATTGTTATAATAATTATTATTAATATTATTATTATTATTATATCAGACATCTGTTGTATCATACGTATGACATATCAGATTGTCGATGTCATTGCATGACATTGTCAAAGTTTTCCTTCTCTGAGCGCGGCTGGGTAGGGGAGCATGGGGAAAATTGGGAATGGATTTTTTTTCAATTTTTTTTTTTTATAAAGGATAGAAGTAGAAGAAGAAATCAAATTTATAATCATCTCTTTTATAATTTATTGATGTATTAAGCTATCGATTTGTGTGTGTGTGTGTGTGTGAGGAGGGAAAGCAAGGGGTGAGTGGGGGGGGGGGTATTTTCATGGTTTCCATTTTATGCTCTCTATATTTTTTGCCATCTCAATCATTCCTGCAACTATTGTTGTTGTTGTTGTTAATGTTGTTGCTGTTTTTGTGATTTAGTGCAGAGTGTTTCGTCACTGTATTGACTCCGGTTTATTTCTGTGTTGGTTGTGGTGCCATTATCATCACCAGATCAATGACGACAATCTCCTCCAGCATTCCCTGCTCTATCCCATCTCTAGACTCTATTTTAATCCTGTTTCCTTTTCATTCATTCTTGCCTCTGTGGAGCCTTATGCTAGGTACACTGTGTTACTAGTGTGAGGACATACCACACACTCTTTGACACAGAGTTACCCTCTTGGCACACAATCCAGGTACTATTAGTTCCCTGTCTTCTATTCCACATACTCTTTGTTGTCTTTTACCATTCCTTCAACCAGTGCCTTGTATTGTCTTCTATACCACACACATTCTCTGTTATTTTTCATCTTCAACCATTCCTTCAACCAATGTCTTATCTTATCTTCCATTCCACACACACATTCTTTTGTTATTTTTCAACCATTCCTTCAACCAATGTCTTATTTTATCTTCCATTCCACACACACATTCTTTTGTTCTTTTTCAACCATTCCTTCAACCAATGACTTATCTTATCTTCCATTCCACACACACATTCTTTTGTTATTTTTCAACCATTCCTTCAACCAATGTCTTATCTTATCTTCCTTTCCACACACACATTCTTTGTTATTTTTCAACCATTCCTTTAACCAATGCCTTGTCTTGTCTTCCATTCCACACACATTCTCTGGTGTCTTTAACCATTCCTTCAAACAACTGCTGTTACCTTTATTTACTCGTAAGTCCTGCTGTTTTATGGTTTTATAGATAGCAAAATAATTGCTGTTATTGGTATTCTCATCGAATAATTTTGGTTTTAAGAAAATAAAAAGGTGCCTTCTTATTAAACTTGAAACGTCTACTGATCCATTTATTTTTCCGGGTTTTGAAATATTATTGATTGTTTACTTGAAAAAGTGTTTTGTTAAGAAATGATCCACTCGTGTTTCTCTGAGATTTTTTTTTTGGGGGGGGGGGGGGGGGGGGGGGGGGGGGGGGGGGGGGGGGGGGGGGGGG
>JBCIKM010050019.1:0-15570 GCA_039654465.1 Melibe viridis
ACCATAGGAGTTTTGCTCTTGCTGAGACACCAATGAAGTTTTAATGTTGCCCCTTTGGCTTCACAGCCCAGTTATGAAACAACTGGGTGTAAAAGGCCTGGGGCCTGGCCCTATGTGTCAAGAGCATGGGAGGAACTAAGTAAGTAGTAAGTAAGAATATAAAAAAAAAAATCATTATTTTCAATATTCATCCATCCCTCCAATCAAAACACTTCATCCGAACCAGCCCATCTCCAAAGCCATTCCCCACCTCTCCAGGAACTTTCACATCTGTCAGCAACGTTTATCAAAATTCAGTGCTGATAATACAAAGTAAAAATGAAAAGTGGAAAATTTTCTTAACTGGTCGCAACCACGACATTTCAACATAAAATTAGAACTACAGTAATTATGACTTGCCTTTCATAGTATAACATCAACTTAAGAAAAAGACAACAAAAGCAGAAATCTGCAGATCCGCAGAAGACTATCAACACTGATAATCTAATTATTATAAGTTTCTTTTATTTTGTTATCATTATTCCTTTATACCACCTTAGCAGTGTTGGGACCCAGCTCCAAGGAGTTGGGAAAAACTCTGGATCACAAAAAATAAAGGCAGGCAGATGATCAGTCCACCGTGCTATTGTAACAACCACTCATAATATTGCTGCTGTCATTATGATGTTTACAACCCCTCTAACTATCATCCAGTTACCTGAGTGAGACTTGATGTGCTTGCGCAGGTTGCTGCTGTCCCCAAATCTCTTGCCGCAGTGAGGACACTCAAACTTCTTGATGCGCAGGTGCACGGCGAGAACATGCGCGTTCAGGTGCGACAGTTGTGAGAAGCTTTTAGAGCAGTGGCTGCACTTGTTGACCTGCGGCTTTGGGTGCTGGATTCTGATGTGACTGCGTACCTGTATGATGACATGCAAAGCGGAGTTCCTTTTAACTTTTCAGATGGGCAAAGTAATGCTTCTCTTTGGTCTCCCGAAAGAGAAAACCGGGACAAGATACACATTAGTTTCAGTGTTTTGTTTTGTATTCCTTATCCCTTCATACCGCCTTCGCAGTGTTGAGACCCAGCTCCAGAGCTGGGAAAAATTCTGGATAACAAGAAATGAAGACAGGCAGATGATCAGTCCACCATGCCTAATCTTGCGTGGCATAATGAGCAATACATATAGGCGACAGTTTCCGTGTAATAGTCACAACGGCAGCGCTAAGAATTCAGCCTTCATCCTTAAGAATGGCAGTTCAATACCTGAACTACTGTTCCTAATGATCCAATAAAAAGTAGCCAATTAGAAAAACAATAAAAACAACAAACAAACAATAGTAAAAACTAATGGAAAAGATAATGGTGCAGAGGCTGAGATGGAGGATGCTTGTAGATGACCTATGCTGTGAGTGGAGCCCAAAACATTCAGAAAGTAAATAATCATCTGTAAAAAGCATCAAGTCTAGATCTCTTTAGTTGGGCTCAGTACAATCACTTGCAAAGAGCAGGAAAACTTGCAACAATGAAATTAATGGTGGGGAGCAGACACTGTGAATCAAAGATTGTGAAAATAATTGTAAGAGTATGGTGTCTCCTCTGGCATGGAGATTGACTTTTTGAGACAATTTTTTTTTTTTTTTATTCATTTACCTTTCTCTATGGCTTTGTCTTGTCCTCCTCTCGACACTGTTCTCATACAAATATTTTTCAAAAATAATGAAATTACCCTGCTGTTTGAATTACATAAATGTTTAAAACATCACAAAGATGAAATGAACGTCTAATAATAAGGAGTCTGACGAAAAGAATGTGTGCAATTCTCTGACAATTCATTCCCATTTTTACACCTTGCATTGATGACATTGTCTTTTTATTATTCATTTGTTGCGACTACTAATCAGCACCTGTTTCCTGTCAGCAAAGACGTGTTTACACTGAGGGCAATGCGGGCACAGCTGGTGTTGGGCGTTCTTTGGCTTGGAGGAGATTCCTGGGGACATAGACAAAGTTGTTTTCATTGAACCTGTACTGCAATTGCAATTGCATAATTTTATACACATTAGAAGCTGGAAACAGAGCAAAAATTTGCGATAAAAAAAGGAAAAGAAACTAAAACATCCAAAGCCTAAGAAGACACAGAATTAGTTTGTTGGTATAGCGGAAACAAACATACTAAGCAAATCATAGACACACTGTTCAATATAAAAAAGTTCTAAAAATATAAGAAACTGAACATCCTAAGTAACCTTTTCCCCAATACTAAATTGATATTAAAATCAAGTCATCACATGTAGACTTGATAGAATCCAATTTTAATATAAAGCAAATAAGAGATTTAACAAAAGCTTTTCATAGTTCATAAAATATTGATGACGACATGACTAAAAATATGAGCTACAAACCGAGCATCCGAGAGTAATCTTTGGAGAACCAGTAGAGCAGTTCCTGGCCATCAGTGACCACAGTGCGGGTGACGAAGAAGACTTGGTTGCCGTGTTGGAACGCTACCAGGTTGTGCTCTGACGACACGCGGGCAGGCTTGACAAACATCATCCAGTTGGACGAGTTCTCATCGCTCGTGTCAATCACCTTCACATTGGACCCCATGAACGTCTGTTACCCGATGGATAAACAAAACAATAAAAACCTTGTAACTTCCAGTTTGAAAATCCGTATCTGCAGTGACAACCAATGGATAATGCATTAGTTTTAGCTGATAGCATTTAAGTATCTTTATCTGGCATCAATGGCTCAGTGGCTAACACAACTTGTTAAATACAAGAGTCAAGCAATCACGATTGTGGCTAGCATCTGGAAGGGTGACGAGTGGGGTCACTTCCGAACGCTGCTGCCCCATGTATAGTCTCTGGCCATTGACGTTGTACCCTTGGGTAAGGCACTTTACCACATTTACCTCATCCTATCAGAGATGGATGTAAAGCTTGGAGGTGCCACTGGTTGTGGATTAGACAACCTCCTCGCTGTCCAAACTATTGTAACATGCCTAACAGGCGGTTTTCCTAGTCGTGGGTTACATCATGGTTTTCTGCCAGGGATTGTATGGTTTTGTGAAGCGTTTAGAGCATGGTGATGACCGTGATTAAGCACTATATAAATGTCAATATTCATTTTATTTATTTTATCTTTAACTGTAGTAATGTCAATATTAATTTAATTTATTTTATCTTTATCTGTATAAATGTCAATATTAATTTTATTTATTTTATCTTTAACTGTAGTAATGTCAATATTAATTTAATTTATTTTATCTTTATCTGTATAAATGTCAATATTAATTTTATTTATTTTATCTTTATCTGTATAAATGTCAATATTCATTTTATCTATTTTATCTTTATCTGTATAAATGTCAATAATCATTTTATTTATTTTATCTTTATCTGTAGTAATGTCAATATTAATTTCATTTATTTTATCTTCATCTGTAGTAATGTCAATATTAATTTTATTTATTTTATCTTTATCTGTATAAATGTCAATAATCATTTTATTTATTTTATCTTTATCTGTAGTAATGTCAATTTGGTTATGGATTTTGTTTGGTTTGAACAGATTCCACGACTGATTTCACAGGAATCTCTGGAAGTTGACAGAGTTGTGTTGCACAAATTGTCATCTCACCAAGATTGCTCCAAGCAACCACAATTTGGAAAAAGAATAACATTCAGTAATTTTGTACGTCAAAATTGTTTGTTGACATAGCAATGAACCATATTGTTGTACATGCCATTAGTGAAGCTTTCTTGATACTTGTCAGTATAATTTTGTTTGAAATTTAAACTGCTTGGTCTGGGGATAAAAATTTAAAAGAAGGTTATGAGATAATGATAGAAAAACCAAATGTGGACAGTGCAAACAATGAATGAAAACCCATATTGGGAGCATGTGCAAGCCTTTACCTGCCAAAGAGAGAAGCTACGCGTAGAGCCCAGCTGGTCACATGATACAGGAGATCCAATGAGAGGTCCAAATTTTGTTCTCACGGCTATGGTCTCCTTTGCAAATACACCTGAAGAGGAAATCGGAAGGAAAATAATAAAAATAACAAAGAGATTTATGTTTAAATTCTTAAGGGAGCAATGAGTAAAACACCTAAGCCTGCCTGGTTTCAAAAGTTGATTTCTTTGCAACTGTCATCATGCCATAACCTTAACTTAACAAAAACTTACGTACCCATACAAAAACACATAACGTCACATCTGGCTGCTTTCTCAACTCTCATCATTTCTTTCCATGCAATTGCATACACATTGATACATAGACAAACACTCACAAATGCATACATTCCGTTTGACTAATAATATATAAAAAAATGAGCACTTTATGTTCATCAACACAATTATGAAGAGAAGAGAGCACAAGAAAGAGGGAAAATGAAGGCATGAACCAACACACCTGTATTGTTGGTGTGACCTGTGATGGCGGAGGGGCCAAGCTTCAGGCAGGTGGGCAAGGTGAGACGTGCGTGCGACAAAATGGGCGTGTCTGACACGTCTTGGCAGTCAAAGGGATGAAACTTGCACTGGTTCTTGTACATTGTGTTGCACTCGACGCAGACTGAGGACACACATTGTTGGAAATATAAAAACATTTTGTTTAAATATGGAATTTTCAGCTGTAACAGTTATTTGTGGTGTGAGCGTGGGCATGTATGCTTGTGTGTAAGTGTGAGTGTGGGCATGTGTGCTTGTGTGTAAGTGTGAGTGTGGGCATGTGTGCTTGTGTGTAAGTGTGAGTGTGGGCATGTGTACTTGTGTGAATGTGGGCATGTGTACTTGTGTGTAAGTGTGAGTCTGGGCATGTGTACTTGTGTACTTGTGTGAGTGTGGGCATGTGTACTTGAGTACTTGTGTGAGTGTGGGCATGTGTACTTGTGTGAGTGTGGGCATGTATGCTTGTGTACTTGTGTGAGTGTGTGGAGGCTTGTGCTACTGAAGAAAAATTTCCATATCGTCGTACATCCCACGAAAGTGTGTACAAGTTGTTTTTTTTATTTTTCAGGAGAGTGTTTTAAAGATTTTTGCCCAAAATTTCATAAGAATGAGAATGTGAACATATACAATGCTTTATCTGCCCTTTCAACCATACGTATAATTGATTCAAGACTCTTCTCATGAGAACGGTCTTGATCTAAGCTTTCCAGAGATATAAATATCTAAAATAAAAAAAACAAAATCGCTCACATTTCCCTTTGTGAGATGGACGACGATATGTGTTATGATGTCCTGGACAATTAAAATTGATTTAATTTGATTTTGTACAGGGTATTTATTCTATGTAAAACTCAAATTGAAAAATTTAACAAATTTTTTTTTAAACCGTTTGAGGATACCCTTGAATGTTTCACTGCTCTTTTAAATATAAACTATGAGACAAATATTGGTACTCATGTAATAGTATTAGCATTTTATGGTGATCAGTTTGCCGTAATGTAAGGGTGACAAGTAAATGTACACATCGTGTAGGTTGTATCAATGCTTACAGTTGCCAGAAGCGGGACTCTCTTCCCCAATGGGAGCTCTGCCTTCAGGATGACTTCCCCTCAGGTACGAATCGTAGGCTGTGTTGGAAAGATATGGAACAAAAATTGGAATAAAAAAAGGAATAAATTTTTTTTTTAATAATAACAACAACAAAAACCCCACATAAAACAAAACAAAAAATTATGATAAATCTAAACAGTCTCAATTCTTGAAAAGGAAAAGAAATCTATGCTTAAAAATTTACTTTTTTAAAATGGAGGCTTGAAGGTTTATTTTTTTCAATGAAAAAAAAACGATCAAAGAGTAAATAAACAAATCCTGAAAAGGAGATTAGGCACCAACCTGACAGATTCTGAAAGGACCCATTGTACATTTCCATGGCACCAGGGTCAGGGGTCACTGCGGGGTCAGCCACGCTGGGCGGGGAGAAGGAGGCGCTGGGAAGGACGGGGTGCTTTTCTCCTACCTCGGCTGCCCCCTGCGGCTGGTAGGGGAACTCCAGCTGCAAGCCTTAGAATAAAACAGAGACACATTAAGTTTGTAAAGTGAAGAGAAACAAAACACATGTAACAACAAGACAACAAATCTTTTTTTCTCTCTACAAAAAGCACATCACAAAATATGTAGGACCGGCCCTGCAAAATCCAAAACAAGACAAATTTTTTTTTTTTCAGATTTACAAAGCTTTTATTGGTTTTTGGTTTTCTGAGTATCCACCTACTACTGAGTGAAGCAATTGGAGTAACAAAATTGTGAAAGGGGAAAATGAGTGACAGTTCTGACAGCAAGTATTTTGAGTTTTCCAATAACTTAATTTAACGGAAACACAAACATCACTTTTATAAAAAAAATGTGAAATAGAAGACAAAACATCATGAAATTAAGGACTGCTGGCGAATGATGAAAAGATATGTATAAATTAATTACCTCGAAAAATCTTGATTACAAAGTTAAAAAACTAAAGCTTATTTTAAAAACGTAGTTCCACAAAATACTTACATTGCAGCTGCTTGTGATTCTCAAACTGAATTCAAGGTTTTATGTCACGAAGAGTTGATTTTCAATTCAGATGCCATATAGAGGGAAATCTTTTTTCTTTAACTTAAAACTTTCCCACTGATGATATTTCCATCAATAAAATATATATTGTATAGCGGATTATTCACTTTCCCCCCCCTTTCCCTATTATCGATAACCACTTACCTGATGCAGAAGGAAGAGGACAATGAAGTGCCGGGTTATTTGATTCCATCAACGGTGCCTCAGAACCCACAGCGCAGTGCTGAGAAAATATCGGCAGGTTCGAGCCGGTGGCGTTGGTGTAGAACTGAGAGGAGAACTGATCATTTATGAATCCCAGCTCCGGCTGGTGACTTGAAAACGGAACGCCCGAGTCAGAATTCCCCGAGGCGATGGTGTCCGCAGGAAACTGGTGGTTCTGGTCCATGCTGAAGTCGAATGCGTGATCCTGCAGTTGTTTCCCCTGGCCTTGCAAGTCACACTGGTTTCCGAGTAGATCTGTTTGGAGGTCAGAACAATGGGAGGACGGTAGACAGTCCGGATGGCTCTTCAGTGGGTTGTTGTGGTTGCCCATCGCTGACAAGGAGTAGCTCAGCTCTTGGGTCGAATCGTGAAGGGAGTTCATATCATAGAGGTGAAGATCGGATGAATGAGACTCAGAGGTTGGCGATTGGTGAAAGAACAGGTCGTTGTGAGTTAGATCAGAGGTGTATTCTGAAGACTGGGAGTGTTTCCCGTCCGACTGAATATTGTGTCCCTGGTGTATTATGATTGAATCTTTTTCGCAATGTGCATTTGTGTCAAAGGATCTTGGCATATCCGGCAAGGAGTTTGGCATGAGGAAAGAGGAGTTGTTAGAATCCTGAGGGTTGGTGAAGATGGCGTTGTGTGGACTGTCAAAGACGGCACTGGAGGAAGTGCCATATGTGGCTAGAGATGTAGAACTGCAATTGAAAGAACAATTTTCCATACCTTCTCCAACATTCATTTCCACAGTTTCAAAGGCAGAATTGTTCTCATACATGTTGTTGAAGTTCTGGTGACAAGTTTCTTGAGTTAGAGACCGTGCCATCGATATTCTTTCGTCAAATGAATGGCTGGTAAATTGAGAATTACTTTCCGATACATCACAATGAGCATTGGAGGAAGCCTCGTTACTGGGCAAGAATGAATCTTCATGTCTTTGTCCAAACGGACAATTCTGGACAGGCTGGTTGCAGTTATCAAATGAAAGATCTGACTGGGTCTCTGTGAACAGATGGTGGTGGTGGTGATGATTATGGTGGTGTTGTTGTTGGTGGTGGTTGGAGTTATTCCCTGTGTTCATGATTAAGTGTCGGATGATTTCCGCATCGCAGGATTTTTCTGTGACAGGGTTTGCAGCAGGGAATCCATCAAACAAAACACACTGCTGCTGCTGGGGTAGGTTGTGCTGGTGGTTTTGGAACTGCGGCTCTACCTGATGTTGATCTGCACTGATGGTGAGGTTGTGGTTGTTGCTCTCTTGTGATTCGTCCCCCATGCCGTTGGATAGTGATACAAAATCAGAGTCCAGGTTTACTGTGATGGTGATGGGCACTGCGCACGATTTGCAGTGCTTGTCACAATCTGTCTTGCCCAGGCACTGATTCATGCCGACAGAGCCAGTCGCGTGATCTGTGAATGAAGTCATGTGATACTCCTGGGTGGCATAAGTCAGAGAGGCATCGCTGCAAGGTGTGAACTCTTGTTGTTGCCAGGATCTGGAAAATGAAGGCAAATTTTGCGAAGGCGCCTCAGAGCTTGAAAAGGGAGGAATCTGATCATTGAGAGTATTCCTGATTTCCTTTCTTGCTGCTGGAAGATAGTTGGATGCTATCAAATCGAGAGCATTTTGAGGGTGCCCAAATGACTGGCTGCTATCTCTCAAAACAACATTGTTGGTTGTCGAATTGTAAATCTCATCATTGCAAGGATCAACCTCTTTAGGGGATATCTCAGAGTTGTCTCCATTTATTGATTTCTCATGAATCACCTGCATCTGTTTGTTTTCCGATGACTCTTGGTGACTGACATGGAAATGATTGTCTTGAGAAGACGGCACAGAAAGCAGATCTTGGTGGTTGGTGAGTAGTGGGGTCGGTACCCGGTTCAGGAGGTTAATGAGAACTGTGTTTGGGGTCATGGGAGGATGGAGAGGGGTGTGAGGTTCTATTGGTTGGGAGGAGTTGATGGAGAGAGGTGATTTGGGACTGCCAGCGTTCCCTGGAATAGAGCTTGAATTTGCAGCATTTGGAACAACCGATGAAGAGACTGGAGGCAGGGGAGCAGGGGGACACTCGCTGAGTCGTTGGAGATTCATAGCAGCCTCGATGTCTGACTGATTGTGCATGTGAATATCACTTAAAAGATCCTGGCTATGAAAAGAGTGGAAAGAATTCAAATTGTGCTCGGAGACTGTTTGATTCTCATTTTGCTGATGATTCAGGCGAGACAGGCAAGAAAACAAAGGACTTTCTGGCACAGGAAAACGAATTTCAAAGTTTTCCATGTTAGAAATAGCCGTGTCCCCTTTGCTACATTGCCTTGAGCCTTTCTCAGGGGAGGAAATCACTAATTCTTTGCAACTGGCAAAAGGTGGAGAATACAAAGATTGATATTCGACTCCATTTTTGTACTGGTGTTGTCTCACAATTTCTCCTAAAGAAAGAGGACTACTCAAGTTGGTTTCTGGACAAACGGCTGATGCTAAATTTGGATTATCACGAAGGTCTTCTGAAACCTTTTCATAACTGGCTGGGGGAGAAGTAACAGCGTCTGGCTTTGAGATGTTATTATCTGCTAATTCTTCTTTAGACAGAGATGAAGCATCTTTGCTGAAACTGTCCAACTCTTTCTCTGGAACGGAAGAGCTAACACTATCGTCAGTATGATCGTTGGTTTCAATCACCAATGCATTTGAACTGCAACTTGAGCCTGCACTCGAAGAGCCATCATCTTCATCATCATCATCCTCCTCCTCATTATCATCTTCCTCGTCGCTGTCTTCCTCGCCCCTTACCTCAGTCTCTATACCATTCATTGGTTCCACAGAAACGCTGCTGTTGTCTTCATCCATTTTTTCGATACTTTCTACTTCAGAAGATGCGCTTCTATCACCAAGAGCAGCAACTGTGCCGACTTCTCTGTACTTGTTTGGTGAAGATGAAGTGGATTTGAAGCTTTCGGGGTTATTTACCCCAGGGAGAAAGCTAGCCAGAGCAGGTGATTGTGATGCCATACTGATACTGCTTGTCAAACTTGGTGGCAGAGAAGAAGAGGAACTATCATTTCCTAGGGTTGACCAGGACTTCAAAGTAGAAGCATCTGTAAGAGCTTTCGAAACTACAATGGGTAAAGAGGATGTATTTGTAATTCCAATTTTGTGCACAGAATAAGGAGAGGAAACTTGCTGGCTGTTAGCCTGTTGTGACCTTGGGGTGCTGATTAGAAAGTATCCTTCCGAGGTTCCCATTTGCCGCAGTAAGGATTGCAGGTGCTGGATGCCTGAGGGGGAGATAACCAGTTTGGGTGGATTTCCTGTGGAAGACTGAGATTTAACGACAGACTGGGTCCCATTGAGGATGCCTGGTGTCGTACCGATGGTCTTCACAGATGCAGTAGAAGAGTTCAAAGGAGTCGAGCGGCACGGCACAGTCAATTTAGAGGCCGTCACTGTGCTTGCAGAATTTGATTGCGTTAACAACGTATTTTTTCTATCAACGATGATAGATGAGGCTGACAGGGTTTGTGAAGAATTGCCGCTTATCTGTGAATGGCTGATCGAAGAGCTCTTGTTAAGGACTTGTCCAACCACAGAGGAAAATACAGTCGGGCTTTTGGTCCTGCAACCAGTCGACACTGGGTTCAACCCAGATGTCAGAGGATAAACAGTCAGTCGAACAGAACCTGTTGGAAAAATATACATATAAGTGCAAAATTGACTTATATCAATGTGTAGTGATGAAAAGATGAAAAAAACAAAAAGAACATTGTAACAACTGGTTACTTCAAGATCTTAAAGGGAGAGAGAAATTGAAGGCTTTTTTAAAGTACTTTCCAAAATTTCAATGACTTTTAGCAAGACTTGTTTAAAGATTAAAAAACTAGATTAAAATGCAGCACTCAATTACAATACTTGAAATCTGTGTTAATTTTGTGTAATCTTTGATTGAAATTGAAAGCTTTTTACTTGTTCCTTTGAGTCAAGACATTACCTTGCTGGGCAATCTTTTGAGAAGAGGAGTCTTTAGCAACAACCTGTGGTCTGGGACCAACATGTCTGATGGATGACAGAGATGTGGCTGTTGGTAGATTGACTGACGCAGAGTCGAGACTGAATCCTGTGACCGGCTGCGATGTTGCGGTTATAGAGCTGGTTCTACTAATAGAGGTTTGCAGAGCCGTCACAGACAATGATGAGGCAAAGGAAGGTGGAGATGAAAGAGAAAGACAGCCTGTTGTAGGTTGGTTAGCTGTGACAAGGCTTGTGGCTGAAACCCTAGTCGGGGTATTTGCAAGGGCTAAAGAAGTAATTGACGAGGAAATGCTTTGGTTAAGAGGAGGCGTTACCGTAGAAAGGTTGCAATCATGACTATTGCTTGGTGAAAATTGAGACCCAAGCTGATGAGGAGCTCTAAACAAGCCAACAGATTCAGCTGTTTGCAATACAACTGGAATTGAAGACGCCGTCTTTCTGTCTTGGTGGGTAGTGTAAAAAGGTTTTTCATGACAGGCTGGTTTTTTTATTGTAGACGTAGTATTAACATTTGAAGTATGCATCTGAATACTCTCTGGCTGAAATTTTCCAAGCTGAGAAGAGGCAGGCGTAATTGTTGTATCAAGACTAGTGTTTTTAGAGCTCGTGAGGGATGAAAATAATACGACCCCAGAGTTTGATGAACGACTGCTGGAATGAACAGTAGCTGTTGTAGACTGGGTTTTGGTTGTCTGAACAGACAGTGTGGGACTTGATGTTGATGTGACCACATACACAGGGCGAAGGTGAAGATTGGGCGTCAACACCAGGGGTAATCTTGTATCTTTCAGCATCTTTAAATTCGGTCGGATGTTGACGTACTTGGAAGTCGTGTTGATGGGTGTCTGGGAAGAATTTGCAGACTGCACAGAAACTGGCCGAACAGTTTGCGGTTTGACCGTGGCCAGTTGGTAAACAAGGGAAGGTTTTGTGATTGCGACACTGCTTGGCATGGATATGACAGTTCCGACATTTAAAAAACCAGAAACTGGGGTCTTGGTGGACGTGATTGTGGAAGATGAATTGATTTGACTGGAGGGTAATGTTTTTACGACGACAACAGAGCCACAAGACATATCAGCACCATTTTGTGAAAGACCAGAGGACAATATTTCCTCATGACTAGGTATTGCTTTGGAGGGAAGCGTGGAGTTTGAAGGAGAGAAAGTGGACATCTTAGCGCTACTGTGCATTTGAGGTGAGATAGGTGCGAGTATCGTTGACTTAGATTTCTCTGCCTTATTCATCACAGACTGACCTAAGGCTTCAGAGGAAGAAACCACAAATAAAGGCCGTGAAGGAGATATCATGCTGGAAACGTTGACATTTCTTGAATTCCCACCCACTGGCAGTCTGACAACCTGAAACGCGTTGACTGTTGCAGACTGAGGCTGGTTTACACTGACCGGCAAGGGCACTCGAAAGACTGGATCAGGTTTTGTTTGAGGACTCAACACAGGACCTTTGATCATCAAGTCAAATTGTGGAGTCACCGATTTGCTTTCAGCTGAAGGTTCGATGAGTTTACTGGATGTAGAAACTCCTTCATCAAGAGTGGAAGGGGTACTGTTTTGTGTTGAATTTTTCTCAAATCCATCATTCAAGATTTTCATTGGTGAATTCACTACAGAGGCAGATGATGAAATAACATTTGTGAATGAAGTAGATGGGCAGGGAGGATCTTTTATTAGATATGGTGGTAACTGGGGGGAATGGATGAATGTAACTGGGCGAATACTGATGGGTTGATTTTTTCCTAGATGGGTTTGTGCTGGAGGAAATTTGTCATTGGTCACATTGCGTATTTTCAATACATGAGAATCTAGTAAAATCTGGGGACTTGCATTCCTTACTGCAGTCCTAACGCCACTCGTTAATAATGGTGGCGACAGTTTATAGTTTTTGCGACTAGAATATTTTCTTCCGCCTGTGGCCACTGGGCTCTCCTTCTTCTTGCTGACCTTTCTAGTGGCTCTGCCATAGAAGGTCGTGGATGGAGTGACCTCTGCTTCAATCCTCGGTGGTTGGGGCAAAACAGACTCTGATAAACATTCCAACAAATGAAGGGAAGATTTTGATGTGGACTCATCTTTGATTGTGTGAGTTTCAACACAACCTTTCCTTTTTGCTGCATCTGAAATGGAATTAAATCGAATAAACAAAGCAAACATTTACCGCTTTTAGATTTATAATAAAAACACAGCTTAATTCAGAAGAAACATTAAATTCATGCAAAATTATTACCTTGTATCGAATAAATCAGAAGTGCTGAGAAAGATCACATTGGAGCTTATTGCCTATTTAAAGTTACGAAAATGCAAATTTGAGGTCTTTTTAATTTCCTTTACCTCTCCTTGAACTTGAATGTGAATTCTCATCTTCAGCCGCATCCAAAGCTGACAGTGTCCCAGCAGCAGCGAGGTTCACTGCCTTGGTGAGCTGCTCTGCGCTGATGGCAGGGAAACTGTCGCACATTGTCCGTCTGTTAGATCACTTGGCTACACACCACATCACCAGCGCTGCTGTCAATAAAAGAAGAAAGACAATAATAGTAAAAGAAACACAAGAGTCCATTTGAAATGAAGACAAATGTAGTTCATATTTGACATGGCCTCAGGGTTGCACCTGTAAATATTTAGACATCTCTGGACTTATTCCGTGGAGTACGCAAACAACATCAATCATTGCTGCGCAGAAAACATGATGGAGATATTTCTAATTTCCTATGGAAAATCTTCTGGGACACGGCTATAGGACAGCCTGAAAATTTGTAACATTTTATAGACTTCTCAACCACTGGGGTGTCAACTTGCTGGTGTTCATTGGTAATGTAGAAATCAAAGCATTAGAGGGAGCTTTTCCAATTTTCTCCGTCATTTTGAGCTCTTCACAAATAAGTAGCTTTGCTTTCACCCTTATGATGCGGGAGTACACAGTGTGTCAGTTTGTCTGTCCAATTTGTACAGCATGATACACAGTGGGTTGTTTTGTTACTACTGTCGTATTTTGATAGAGGATACATTGGCTAGAGCTTTTCTTACCACTAAAACACTCTGCCATTGGCATGCATTCCTTCATTATCCCCTTTATATTGAATAACGAAATGTGAGTTTGACATCAAAACCATGACACAAGATCATTTAACCTCTGTCGTGGGTAAAATGTCAGAGTGGCTGTGAGGCGGTTCGCAACTGACTTTTGCTGCATGCAGACTTTCCCACCTGTCAAAGCGAGGCTCCCATCTTTCACTAGCAAGTTTCCCGTCGGGTCATGTTTACTACTTATTTTTACAATCCAATACCTTTCTACCTTTCCAGGTCAAACCAAAAAAATCAAGCGATTCTTTGGTACAATACCATTGGTCAAGAATTCAAGTTTACTACATTGTCTAGTGTGTTATGTTCTCCTCCAAATAAGCCCACCCCGACTGGTGCGCAGGTACTGAAATGGTATCAATACCATTCCAGCAAGAGTCTGCTGGACATAAACGGGGGAGGGGTGCGGGGGTGGGGGGGCTTGACCGGTATTAATACCATTCCCGCAACCAAAGAATGGACAATAAGAAGTGAAGCTTTGTTTTGCTTTGTTATCCATCCCTTCATACTGCCTTAGCAGTGTCAGGACCCAGCTGGAGGGAACTGGGAAAACCTCTGGATCACAGAAATGAAGACAGGCAGATGATCAGTCCACAGTGCCTAAAGAAGCCCTGATATTAATACCATTCCCTCAGGACATGTGTTAATTATAAGATAAGCAGTCAAACATGGCAGACAGAATTTTTTGTTTTTTTCAGGAAAAAAATTCTACAGCAGGTTAAAGGTGCTTATTAATTGCTATCAGAAATCAATTCTATAGAGTGCATTGGTGAAATAAAAAAAAAAACAATCGCAAGGCAGGTTCATGAGTACCATTACTTTGAGATCTTCAAATAGCTCTGCTTTTAAAAATACAGGTGCTTATCAAATTCTTTCACTGGTCAATTCTTTATGGAGTGCATTGGTACAAAAAAACCCAAAAAAAACAATCCATCAGCAGAGGTTCATAAATAACTTGAAGCTGAGCTAAGGGAAAATATATAACCTATCAAAACGTCTAGAAGTTGACAAATGAGTCTTACTTCCTTAATATTAAAGTTTGACTATCTAGTCCAGGTAATCATGTTCAGATAAGATCAAGGGAATCTAATTTAATCAAAATAAGACTCAATGATTAAATTCTAAATATCCAGAGTTTTAACGCATAGAAATAAACATTCACGACAAAGACCAACATACATTGAAATAACAAAACACATGATATGCGGAGAATCTTCTTCAGCCATCAAAAGGCGATGCACCAATGTTTTGATTCTTGGTTCACAGATCAACAACCGCTTCCATAGAGAGTCTCTAAGATACCCATGGAGCTGAGCTCAAAACAAATCTCAAAGTAACTTTGAGAGTTACCTCTCTTGGCATTATGCGGAAATCTTTTAAAAGCTTAATTGAAAGTCAGCTGTCGGAACGAATAACAAAATAAAACAATAATTTAATTGATAAATTTCACTCACAAGAACGAAATACACGCAGGCACATGATGCTCAACATTCAAAAAGCAAACTATGATTTAAGCACCTTCATTTGCTTAATAAGTTCACGAGTTTCGACATAAATTGGAATAAAATATATGCTTCATACATAGATACATTGATAGCCCGATAGATAGATAGCCAGATAGATGGATGGATAGATAGATAGATAGATAGATAGATAGATAGATAGATAGATAGATAGATAGATAGATAGATA